>MU832087.1:0-87999 GCA_029204225.1 Diphasiastrum complanatum | reverse complement strand
CCGACCAGGTATAGTCACTTGCATGTCCTTATCCAGAGGCACCTACCCTTAATCCTAAGGGCATCCCTTATCCAAGTGTAACTTGCCATTTAGCCCCCAACACTAAGTGGACATATAGAGGTCACTGAAGTACTGCTAGTTACATAGGTATGTAACATCTTTCCCCCTAAACTTAAATTTTTCCTTGTAGGAAAAAATTTAGAAAATTCTTCTGGAGATCAACCTCCTTTTTTCAGGTATCCTCTTCTTCCGATTTGCCCCTCCACCTGACTCAAAATTCCCGAAGCACTCTATTCCTTAGAGTTTTCTGTCGGCTATAACAATCGCCTCAGGTTCAGCTGGTCCACTCGAGTACTCATCACGAAGGAACTGCACTAGATCTTCCACAAGGACTAGGGTTTCCCCAACCCCCAACGAAGGTTTCAACTTACTAATGTGAAAAACATGATGAATTTCAACGTTAGCTAGAAGGTCTAGTTTGTATGTGACCTTGTTTATCACTTGGATAATCTTTAAAGGGCCGCAATACCTAGGCGCCAACTTTGCACACTTACCAGTTTTCAAGCCCCTAGAGTGACTAGGGACCCTCAAAAACACTCAATCGTTGATCATGAATACCTTGTGCTTCCGAGATAGATCAACATAGTGCCTTGCCCTGTCTTGGGCACTTCTTATGCTATATTTAGCCAGCTGTAACAATTCTTGCATATCCGCAAGGAAATCAGCTATGGCTTGCACTCTAAGGTTCTTCATGCCCCACTAGTGGAAGGTAATTTTTCCAATTAGACTGCAGATGGCCCACATATGCTCATAGCATATCCTTCATCATCTCATTGGTCCTTTCCGTTTGACCATATGATTTCGGATGGTCTGTAGAACTCATACTTAAAGTTGTTTCCAACTTTTCAAACTCTACTTGTCAAAAATTATCAATAAATTTTGGGTCACGGTCACTGACAATATCGCAAGGCAGCCTGTATAGTCAAGAAAGCTTCTCAACAAAAAATGAGCTAGTTCTGAAGATTTAACAATAGTTTTTATTGGGATAAATTGAGCAAACTTCGTAAGTTTGTCAACAATGACCCAAATCGAATCGTGGCCCTTCCCTGTATGTGGAAGCCCAACCATAAAATTCATAGATATACTTTCCCACTTTCCGGTAGGAATATCTAAAGGATGTAATAGGCCACTAGCTTTTAGCCTCTTTGCTTTATTTAACTGGCACTTACCACATTCAAATACATAGGCCTCTACTTGACTTTTCATCTTAGGCCACCAGAATCAGCTAGATTGTGGTTGAGCCATAACTTCTATACTAGATCTTGCTAAT
Organism: Diphasiastrum complanatum; assembly: GCA_029204225.1. Lineage (NCBI taxonomy): Eukaryota > Viridiplantae > Streptophyta > Lycopodiopsida > Lycopodiales > Lycopodiaceae > Diphasiastrum > Diphasiastrum complanatum. The sequence continues at coordinate 86,669 of MU832087.1, read as the reverse complement.
CAATCTAGAATCAGGTTATTGTGCTAATCATAAAGCTTAATTAGATCCATCATACTTGTGGACATTCCTCACACATATGAATTCTGGAAATTTTGTCATGGTATCAGAGCCAAATTGAGGCTTTGCATGCTAACATCTCTGATTGTACAAGAAATTGAGAGCTAATTCAAGCAAAAAAGTAGTTTTGCACTTTTTCTCACCTTTCTTTGAAGTGTATTTGGACCAAATCGAATTGGAACTGAATTTTCAGACCTGAATAGTGGTAGTACGGAATTCTGGAATTCCGACGTGTGAAAATAAGAGATTTTCAGTCCCTTCTATCTCCTTGCTTGTAGATCCAAAGATAGTGGCGTTATAGCTTGATGGAAAGCTTATGATTTGTACTTTTCATAAAAATAAAAACCAAATCAATCTGATGTGTCTATCAAGAGTTATAAGCTCTTAAAGAGGATAGGGATAGGTCCAAAATCTGACTGACAACATTTTGATTTGCTTCAACCTTGCTTTGCTTTGAATCCATTGTTTTGAGCATCCTACACAAGAAATCGAAGATCAACACTAAGCTTGAAGTAATTGAACACCCTTTGAGCCTTATGATTGCCAATAGTGTTTTCTTTTGAAGCATTTCACACGTGCCAAAAGTAGGATTCAAACTTGCCAAAGTGTCACAATTCACTTTGTGTATCTGATCTATATAATCTTGTCTTGTGGAATATTTGAGATCCTTCTCAAATGCAGTTGCAAGTGTTTCACATAGAAAGGTAGAATATCCTTGAAAATACCTATAGTGAAAGAGAGCAGCAACTTTAAGTCTGATTGGAACAAGCTCAAACATATTGCAGTCCAATAACTAAGAAGTCTTCATCTAAATGGCACCTCTAGGAGGATATCTTCTAGAAGCAAATGAAAGACTAAATACTTCTAATTACTCAATTTGGAAGTTCAGAATGGAGTCTATTTTGATACTCCAGGATGTTATGGACATTGTGCTTGGTGTTGAGGAGAAGCCTCAAGCACAGGCTGAAATTCCAAGATGTTATGGACATTGTGCTTGGTGTTGAGGAGGAGCCTCAAGCACAGGCTGAAATTCCTAAGTATAGGAAGAGAGCTAGAATGGCTCTACATTTCATTAAGATGAATGTATCTTATGAAATTTTGAGAGAGATAGGATCTTGCACTACAACCAAAGAAGCTTGGGATGCACTTAAGTCCATCTATGAAGCAAATAATACTTTTAGAATACTCACTCTTAGAAATCAGATTTTCCAAAGTTTCTAAAAAAGTGAAGAGAGTGCATCAAACTATGTTCTGAGAATTAAAAATTTACAGAGAGCTTTCTTGTGTTGGTGTTACTATTAACCAAGATGAGCTAGTTCAAGTCATTTTAAATGGCTTGAAATATGACTATGATAATCTTGTTCAGTCTTTTGCCATTAAGGAGGAGTTGCCTAATCTAGAAACTCTCCAAGGAATTCTTATTTCTGAAGAATCTAGGCAAAGTTATAAACTGTCCAGGATGAACAAACTCGAGCATGCTGGAAGTGACAAAGCCCTCTTTCTCAAAGACAAGCATAAAGGAAGGATTAAGAACCAGTTCTCTCAAGCATCCAACAAAGACAAAGCCAAAGATCGAGACAAAGATGGTAAGAGGAAGTTGCTTTGTTATCTAAGGAGGAGTTGTGGCATAGAAGGTTGGGGCATCCTAACTTTAAATCTATGTCTTCTATGGTCAAGAAATTGAAGGCAATTGGTCTTCCAAAATTTCTTTCCAAAGATTTCAAGCCTTTTGAGGCTTGTGCTATTGCAAAATCACATAGAAAGCCATATCATAAGTCTTTTATCAAGATTACTCATCCTTTGGAGCTTATACACTCGGATGTACATTTTTTCTCTTCTAAAAGTATGGGTGGTGCAACATGTTTTGTCACCTTTATTGATGACTTTACTAGATATACTTGGTTGTATCTACTTTCTTCAAAGGCTATGGTTTTTTATCACTTCCTAATCTTCAAAGCTTATGTTGAGAAACAGTTTTCTTTCAAAGTTAAAGCTTTAAGATGTGATGGGGGAGGTGAATACATCTCCAACAAGTTTCATGAATACTGTGAATAGTGAAGGTGAAGGAATAAAGAGAGAGTTTTCTTGTGCTTATTCTCCATCTCAAAATGGAGTTGCTGAGAGGAAAAACAGATCTTTATGTGAATGTGCTAAAGCAATTCGAGTCGAAGCTTCTTTGCCTATTGAATATTGGGGTGAAGCTATAAATTGTGCAAACTATTTGTGCAATAGATTACCTCACAATCACTTGCCGGAAAATCACCTTTTGAAGTCTTCTTTAAAAAGAAACCTAAGGTAGATCACCTTAGAGTTTTTGGTTGTGCTTGCTTTGTTCATCTGCCTTGGAAACAAGGAAAAGAGATGATCCTAATTCTATTAAAGGGATCATGGTTGGATATGCATCCAACAAGAAAGCTTACAGAATCTATGTTCCCTCTACCTCAACTACAATTGAGAGTAGGGACGTTATATTCCATAAGGATAAAAAATACATTCTTGAGGAGGCCGAGTTCAAAGATTCTCACAAAGTTATTCCAATCATCACCCTTGAAGACTATCATGGAGAGATGGAGCCGAGAATTGAGGAGGAGTCACCTCGAATCTTTCCACCAAGGAGATCTCAAAGAGAAAGATCCGAGCCTAGGAGGCTTACCTATGAAGATAGAGGCAAGCAAGTGGAAATCAACTCAACTAATTGTGCTTATTTTATTTCTCATGAGGAGCCAAAGGATGTATATGATGCACTCAACTCAAAGGATTGGTACCTTGCCATGAAGGAGGAATATGATGCTTTGATGGCCAACAAGACATGAGAGCTTGTGAATCTTCCATCCAACAAGCACACCATTGGTTGCAAGTGGGTTTTTCGAGTCAAGTATAATCAAGATGGCACAATCAACAAGTACAAGGCTAGACTTTGTGCTAAAGGTTTTGCTCAAGTTTATGGACTTGATTATGAGGAGACTTTTGCTCCAGATGCAAAGATGGTATCAATTAGAATCATAATTTCTGTTGCTTGTTTTTTAAAATGGCAAGTTCTTCAATTAGATGTCTCTAATGCATTTTTAAATGGATATCTAGAAGAAGAGATTTATATGGATCAGCCCATTGGGTTCATCCATAACAAAGACAAAGTTTGCTTGCTCCTCAAAAGTTTATATGGACTAAAGCAAGCTCCAAGGTCATGGTATTCTCAACTTAACACCTCTCTTGAGTCACTAGGATTTAATCTTAGTAACTATGATTCTTCCCTATATGTCAAGTTTTTTGATAAATATAATGTCATCCTTCTTATTTATGTTGATGATATCATTCTAACAGGAAGTTGTATCAAGTTAGTTGAGGAAACCAAGATTGCACTTGGAAAAGAGTTCAAGATGCAAGATCTTGGAAAAATTCACTACATTCTAGGATTAGAGACTGACTTTCGTAAAGATAAAGCTTTTGTATGTCAATCCAAGTATGCTCTTTCAATGTTAAAAAAGCTCAATATGTTAGATTGTAAGAGTATAGAAACTCCTATGGAGCAAAATGTAAAAGACCCTAACGAAGGTGATGAAAGATCCTTCGTGGTCATCACACTTTTTAGGAGTCTTATAGGCTCCTTAATTTGGCTCACAATATCTAGACCTGACATAAGCTTTAGTGTTCATAAGTTGACCCAGGCTATGCAAAATCCTACTATTTATCATTGGAAAATGGCCAAGAGAGTGCTTAGATATATATCTTCAACTTTTGATTATGGTTTATTGTATAAAAGTGAAGATCTTTCTATTGTTGGTTATTCTGACTCGGATTTTGCAAGTGATAGAGCAAATTGAAAATCTACAAGTGCTTATGTCATATATCTTGGAGGAAACTTAATATCTTGGCTTTCCAAAAAGCAAGATACTGTATCACTCTCATCATGTGAAGCTGAGTATAAGGCACTCACTACAACAACAAAGGAAGTGCTTTGGATCAAAAGGTTACTAATGGAGCTAAAGATAATCATGGAAGAGGATCTACCTATGATCATGTTTGACAACATTTCAGCCCAAGCCCTTGCCAACAACCCGATATTCCATGCAAGGAGCAAGCATATTGAAGTTGCACATCACTTCGTGAGAGAGAAGCTCATTGGAGGTGAAATCTACTTGGAGCACATCGACACATCATCTTGTATTGTTGATATGCTCACCAAACCTTTGAGCAAAAGTTCCTTCATCAAGCATAGAGCCAATCTTGGAGTAATACCAAGATCCATGTTCAAGTCAATATAGATTGTTTTTAGGAGAATTGTTGAAATGGAAAAATAATCCATCTTGACTTTAGGCTTGCTACAAATATTGTACCATGCAAGTATGTTGTTCATAAATGCAAAAAGCCAAGTTTGGCCTAGATAGAACTCGAGCTACATGGATATGTCATATCTAGAATGATGAGTACAACTTGCATATAGTTTGTAGACATAGAATTAGCAAAATTATGCTTGTAGAAACTCGTGGCAATTCACATGAATTAATTGTAAGTGATCCATAGTGATATGCAAGGCATGCACAAAGTGTAATGGACACATGCATGATGATTTGTACATTTCTAGTTAGAACTAGCACACTTGGAAAAAGTTGGTAGAGTTTCATGCATGAGAAGTGACAAATGTCACATAGACTCTAGTTTTCACTTTAGATGTCATTAAATGATAAATGGATGTGATGTGTAGCTCTCCTCATATTTTGTGATGAAGAACCAAAGCTTTGTAGCTATCTCATGCCATTTTGGATCCACGCATTTTTTGCTTGTTATCTCTCTATCTTTTGTGAAGAATTGAAAAAGATTATCTATGTTAGATATAGGGGTCTTATGTTTTTTACATCAAGCATCTAGTTGTAGGATGTTGATAGGAACAAATTTGGCATAGATGGCAAATTATGCATTTCCACTTGTAATGCCACTATTGAGCCAAAATAGAGTAAGAGGCTAAACTCGTGCCAATTAGAGTGTAGACAAGTGTAATGCTTTTGTTTGATGAATTCTAAGAGGTCCAATAGGATTTAGAGGTGGAACCATGTGAGGTCCAATAGGAATTTGAGGTGTGCTTGAATATAGTCCAATAGAATCAAGAGGTGCATGGATCAATGGTCCAATAGGATTAAGAGGTGACAAAGTATGGTCCAATCATAGTTAAGCATAGTGGTAGCTCGTGGATCTACTAGTATCATTGTACTCCTCATTTTGAAGCTAATTGATTTGGTGATTATGTGGATTTTGAGTGTTATTGGATTTCTAGCTTTCTCTCTCTACCCGAGAGCTCATGATGGTTTTTCTCTCTCTACTCGAGGAGAGCAACTTGTTTTTACTTAGAATATTTTTTGAATACTTCCCACATGTGTGAGTGAGAGTTGGAAGTGATTGAATGCATGTAGTAGTGTGTTTTTGCCATAGGATCTAAGATTGATCTTGAATATCAATCTAGTCTTGATCTTGGTGCATCTACACACCTTAGGAGATCACAAGTACATGTAGTGGACAATCCACACGTGTGAAATCAACATGGTATCAGAGCCTACCTAAGGTTACCATGCATTTTGATCCATTTAAGTGAAAACTACTCATCAATCTTGAGCTAGAAGTTGTCAAGGCCCATTTTCCTAGCTATCTTGTTCAATTTTGGATCAAAAGAGATCAAAAGGACATTGATTGGGTCTGACCTGGTACTGTACAGAATTAGGTGCTCAGACACGTGTGAGGAATATCCAATTTCAGTTTGGAAGTTCTCTCTCATGCTTGATCCATTTATCTTGCTTGATAGCTTGTTTTGAAGCTATTTTTGTCTAGTTTCTGATGCAATCAGTTTCATTCCATTTGGTTGAGCCAATCAGAAGGTATAAGCTTTTTGAAGAGGGTTAGGTAGGGCACCTAGACCTGGGTGGACACATTTGATTTGGTCAAGAGATTGCTTGGTTGATCCAAAATCACAGTTGTATGCTTACCAATCTCATCTATATGTGATCTAGGCACTGTTTTGAGATCTTAGCCATTTTTTTTCATGCAATATCATTGTATTTAAGTCAAATTTGGTTTCTTAGTGTACTTCACACGTGCTAAGAGTGTTTGATCCTAACTTTGCCTATACTCCATCATTTGATGTGAAATAGATCTTGTTTTAGAGAGATTTGTGTAGCTAGTGAGAATCAATTCACAAATAGTTGCAAGATCTTTCATAGGAGGAGATAGTACTCTATTATTGGCTCCTATAGAGAGTGTGTAGCAACATATATTGTTCATCATTTGAGTTTTCTTCACTTCAAATGTATTCAATGGGTTCATCCTTGTTGGAACCAAGTGAAACATTGTCCACTTCAAACTATTCAATTTGGAAAATGAGGATGGAGTCCATCTTGATCCTTCAAGATGTGATGGACATAGTTCTTGGACTTGAAGAAGAACCACAAGTTCTTCAAGAGGTTCAAAAATACAAAAAGAGAGCTAGGATGGCTCTCCACTACATTAAGATGAATGTCTCTAATGAGATATTGAGGGATATAGATACTTGTACAACAACCAAAGAAGCTTGGGATTGTCTCAAGACTATCTATGAGGCTAAGAATACCTCTAGGCTTCTCACTCTTAGTAATCAAATCTTTCAAAGTAGCCAAAAGAGTGATGAGAGTGCATCTAGTTATGTTTTGAGAGTAAAAGATATTCATAGAGAACTTGATTGTATTGGTGATTCCATCATTCAAAATGAGCTAGTTCAAGTCATTCTCAATGGCTTGAGAAGTGAATTTGGTAACCTTGTCCAATCCTATGCCATTAAGGAGGAGCTACCAAGTTTGGAGGCTCTCCAAAGTGTGCTAATTTTAGAAGAATCAAGACAAGAGTACAAGATCTTGAGGATGGACAAGCTCTCTCTCACTCATAATGATGGCAAAGCTCTCTTTGCCAAGGATAAGCACAAAGGGAGGAGCAAGAACCCACATCAACAATCCTCAAGCAAGGACAAAGTCAAATCCAAAGACAAAGATGAGGAGGAAGATGATTCCTCTAATGCTTCATCATCCAATCTCAAGAAGAAGAAGATCTAAGAATCTTATTAGTGTTGGCCAATTGCTTGATAATGGCCTTGATGTAAAATTCAATGTTGATACTTGCACTATCAAGAAGAATGATGAGATACTTGCATTAGGATCTAGATTTGGAGGCATCTATAAACTAGATCCAAATGAGTATGTGAATGCTTGTAATGTTGCTCTTGTGAACAAGCTCTCTATGAAGGAATTATGACATAGGAGGTTGGGACATCCCAACTACAAATCCATGCTCTCTATGATCAAAGAAGCCAAAGCTATTGGCTTGCTGATCTAGAGCTAAGCTATGAAAGCATCACATAAGCAAGACTTAAGCTATGAAAGCAGCACATAAGCAAGACTTAACCCTAGAAAGCAGGAAAGAGAGAGATTAAGGAGGCTAAAGAGAGAGATCAATATCATCACCTGAATAACAAATGACACAGTTTCCCTACTTATAGCCAAGAGGAAGCCCTAAAAGGAAGCTTTCGGTGGCTAGGGCCCAACTGGGAGGGAAAATAGTGCACCCTCCAAGAAGGCCCCCACTCTCCAGTAATATGTCCAAATGGCCTAATAATGAATAGTAAGGCCAAAGGCCAACCATATAGTCTAAGTGTCACTAATGAATAAAAAAGGGCCCAAGGCTTGCTTATGCATAAAGTAAAGTAAATGTAAATGGACGTGGTGAATGCAATGAGCTGAGTCCATAACTCTCCCTGTCACAAAAGAAAAAGACCCAACTGCCAAAAAGAAACTGGATCAAGTAGCAGCAAGCCCTGGTGCATCAACAACTAGAGCAACATCTGATGTAGAGGAATCAACAAGTGTAGCAAGAGCACGAGCCTAATCCACAAGTGATGGTGTATGATAAAAGACATCAATAGGCTCCCATGTGGCCTCCTCAATAGGACGGCCATCCCACTGGACCAAAAACTGAATCTGCCGGCGGCGTCGACTATGGTATAGACAAACCTGTAATATAGCAGCAGGTAAAAATGGAAATAACTCTGGAGCAGTAGGAAACTCAGCATCACAAGGAGCGTCATCCTCAATAGCAGCACATAATAAACTGACATGGAATACATCACAGGCACGTGTGGAAGTAGGAAGCTGTAAGCGATATGTAACTGGACTAAGAACCTCCAAAATGAGATAAGGCCCATAATAACGTGGTGCAAGCTTCTCAGTAGAAGCATGGCCATGGACAAAATGATGATGTGCAAACCGTAGGCGTAGATAAACCATATCTCCAAGCTGAAACTCAACATGGTGGCGGTGACGATCAATTGAGGTCTAATAACGTTGCTGAACATGCTGTAAATGAGAATTGGCTCGGGTAATAAGCTCTCGAGCACCAAGGTATCCAAAAAGCCCGAGAAGGTAGAATAATCCATCAAAGGATACACCAAAAATGGATGGAGAATTGGATGACCCATCGGAACTGGCCGCAAGTGTAATCCCAAAGTACACATCAGGCGCACAAGTGAGGAATAGAAAAAATGCACTAGAACGAGGAACGGGATCCGCAACATCAGCAGCAAGCATCGAAGCAATATCCACGTGTAGCTGGGAATGAGTATCAAAGCACTGAGCAACACTGAAGTATATGGCGGCAACATCTCCAAAAACTATCCAAGAGAGGAGAAGGAATTCTCTCAAGGTACCTTGATGGTCTCGGAACACCAGAACAAAGTGGCAACTCAGCATCGGAGACCAAGCAATATGGAGCAACCTGAAATGACAGGAAACCTGAAGATTACCCAGACAAATAGTAGCTGGAACGGAGGCAATAACCCAAGCCAACAGGATATGCCAAGCCTGACAATGAGCAACAATCCAAGGAACAAATAGAGAGCCACATGCATAATCATAGAGATATCTGCACCATAGGCGACAGTAATATGGAAAAACAAGCACCAATCAACAAGTCCAAATGAAAACCAAGCTATATGTAATAACCAGGAATGCCATATATCCATAGCTAAAAAAAAGCAGTAGTGTAAGCAATAGGTCCAAATGAAATCCAAGCGATACGTAATAACCAGGAATGCCAAATATCAAGAGGTAAAAAGGAATCAGTAGCATGAACTCAAAAGTGTATACCATTGGCATGGACTGCAGCAAACCTATATGTAGAAACACCAAGAGATCGAAGGATGTCCGTGTACTCATCTAGAAAGATCCCAGCATATAAATATCCTAGATAAGTAATAGTGACCATTTGGCAAATATCCTCAGATGAAAAATGTGTAACAGTAAGGGCCAAAGGTGCATGAATCATGTCAGGAACCGTAGAAATATCATGAGGCAGCTCACAAACCTCAAGCAGAGATCCATGGAGTAAAGCGAAAGAAGATACAACCTGATCACCAATAGCGAGGGAACCATCAAACGTGGACCCATGAAGAACCCCATAGAAATTAGCAGGAACATCAGCCATAACAGACTGAAGAGATGGAGATATAGAGACCAATGGAGAAGATACTGCACCAACCATCGAACCAGGAGGACAATCTGAAGTATGCACAAAAGCAATAGTAGAAATACCACCAAGGTATACGACCTCAATATCAATGAAACCAGGAATGACCACTGAATACAATATCTGTGAATCAAGGCATAGGCACAAGGCACAAAACAACAACCTGTAAATCCGAAGCAACATCAACCTGAGGAAGAGGACCCACGGATGGTAAAAGTGAAGCAGCAACTGATGTACTCTGAATGAAAAGAAGAGCTGCATCGTCAGCCTTTGGCAGGCTACGCATAAACTGCTTCCCGGTAACCAACTGGAAGTCTCCCTGAGAATCAATGCCAACAAGTGAGTGTGTAACTGCATCAAGTACAAATGTCAATGTCTGCTATGTCAAGTCCAGTGTAACGGCTCCAAGAGATGCAAGCCAATCAGCACCAAGGATAAGATCATAATGTTCCATAGAAATAATGTAAAGATCTGCCTGTCCAAAAAAATCTCCAATGCAGTATGGTAAACGCTGAAACATCTGAGAACTAGAAAAAGAATGGGAACTGGCAACCTCAACTGTGAGAGGCTGTGAAGTAGGAATAGGTGAAGCACGTATCCGACGAGTGATATAACTACTAATAAAAGAATGAGTGCTGCCAGTATCAACTAAAGCAATATACTCATGACCTGTAATACGTACACGTAACCAAATGGAACGAGGACTAGGACGCCCTATCCAAGTAGCATAGGCAAGATGAGCATGGCAAGTAGCAAGAAGTAAATTAGTGGAAGGCTCAGAGGATAGGTCAGGCTCATCAGAAATATGAATGTAGATATTGGAATCATCTGGAGTAGTGCTCTCATGGTAAAAAACAGCAGTAGTAGTAGGGAGAGGCTGACGGCAATCACGGGCAAAATGGTCAGGACTCTTACAACGAAAGCAAAGACGCTGCTGCTGAAGGTCAGCGAACTCTACAGATGTGTAACGTCAGACAAAAGCAGGTTGAGGAGTCGGAGGACGAGGAGATGAAGGGACAATGGAGAGAGCTGGAACAGAAGGGGTAGGTGTAGGGGTGGACGCAGCGAGAAAAGATGAAGCAAAAGGATGGGGTCGGGAGAAGCGGGAAGGAAGAGTGTCAGAGTACTTATGCTGTAAAGTACTGGCAAGAGACATCGTCTAACAAGTGTGGGAGGACGGAAGGAAGAAACATCATAACGTAAAGCACCACGAAGCCCATCAATGTAACGAGAAATAAGCTTAGTGGGCTGTAGAGCTGTGAAAAGATAAGAAAGCTCCATAAACTGATCTGTATAAGAAGCAAGATCACTGGTCTGAGTGAGACTACGGAATGTATCACGTTGGCGGTCGAGCCACTGAGGGTCAATCATAGCATGACGGAGGTCACGACGAAAAGTATGCCATAAATGGAGCCCTTCCCGATCAGGATCAGCTCTATAAACTCGCCACCACGTGGCGGCGCGTCCATCTAAATGTAAAGTAGCCAACTGGATCTTCTGAGGATCAGTCTTAGGGTAGATCTGAAAATATGTGTCAAGCTTAGCAAACCAATTCTCTAATAAGTTCCCGTTAGATGAACCGGAATAGGTAGCAAGCTGTACCCTATCACGAAAGTCTCGAGCAAAGTGTGGCTCAAGAAGTGGGGGACGTGAAAAGAAACCAAGAGATGGGTTAGGTGAAATGAACGGTCCACCACCAGGTTGACTAGTAGAGGAAGATGGAAATCCAAATGGAGGGGGAGTCCTAAATGAAGAAAAAATAGGAGCTTTACCAGGACCATGAGGCTGTAAAGAATCAATCTGTGACTGCATAGTAGCAAAGCCGATCATAACGGTATCGAGGTTAGAAAAGGTCTCATTCAGGCGACGAAACTGATCGGATAAGGTTTCCTGAGAGTCTCACTCGGGATAGGTGAATGTGCCATAATGATAGTGGAAGGAATAGATGAAAACTTGAGAGAGCGGACTCTTGTCGTCACCCCAAATTAGTATATCAAAACCACTATTATCACAACTAAGAAAGGACATCAATCAACAAATGAAAAAAGTGAAAATGAAAGCTGTGAAAATGCGTTGAACAGCCAAGAGACAAGTGACAAATTGGAATATCAAACGGAGTCGGAATTTTGTGAAATTTAGTTGAGGATGGACGATGGACAGCCTGCAAACAAGGTGTGAAAAATGGCTTCAAACGGAGACAAAAACAGATGAAAGTATGAAACGGCTGGACAACCTGCAAACAAAAGTGAGAGGGCTGAAAATGGGAGGAGAAACAGATGAAAGAGATGAGGGAATTGGGCGCTAGAGAGCCTACAAACAAGCTGGAAATGGGTGATAGAGGGTTGAAACTTGGGCGCCGAAAATAATCTGTCCAAAAAAAAAAAAAAATTCCGGCCGCCAAATTTAGTGGAAGTACTTCCGCTAACTATCTGCTAAAGCTCCGCCAAGGAAAATGCTTTGATAGGAGCTGGTCCTCCTCCAAACTGTGCTGAATGTTGCTGAAGCAAAGAGACGAAAGCCCTCAGCAAAGAGAGAAAAAACAGCAAGGAAAATGGGCACCCAATTAGAAAATCAGATCTGAAATTCAGCAATCAGAAAAGTGCTCTGATACCAAGTTAAGAAGAGAGCCACAATTGATCTAGATCTAAGCTATGAAAGCATCACATAAGCAAGACTTAAGCTATGAAAGCAGCACATAAGCAAGACTTAACCCTAGAAAGCAGGAAAGAGAGAGATTAAGGAGGCTAAAGAGAGAGAGATCAATATCATCAGCTGAATAACAAATGACACAGTTTCCCTACTTATAGCCAAGAGAAAGCCCTAAAAGGAAGCTTACGATGGCTAGGGCCCAATTGGGAGGGAAAATAGTGCACCCTCCAAGAAGGCCCCCACTCTCCAGTAATATGTCCAAATGGCCTAATAATGAATAATAAGGCCAAAGGTCAACCATATAGTCTAAGTGTCACTAATGAATAAAAAAAGGCCCAAGGCCTGCTTATGCATAAAGTAAAGTAAATGTAAATGGGCGCGGCGAATGTAATGAGCCGAGTCCATAACTGGGTTGGTCCAGCCAAAACGTCCTAAAAGGGTCAAGGGGCCCCACCTCTAAAGGCAGTTCGGCCCTACGTGAGCAATAGAGGATTTGCCACTTCCAACCATGATGGCCTTCTCTATTGCCCCGTGCTCCCCAACCGATGAGGGTTTTTTAGACTCTCAGAGATACGGTTGCAAGGAGGGGGTGCTGTCAATTTTGGTGCAATGATTCACTAGCTTTCTAGGGTTACAGTTTCGTAAAACTTCTAATCACTAATTCGCATTACAATCTTGCTAATGTCTCTTTCTCCATTGAATTCGGCTTACAGTTAGTAAAAATCTTACATGGGCTTGAAACCGATTTATTGCCTATGATGTGCTTGTGGGGTGCAAGTTATACACACCGATTTGTTTGATAAGCGGTGGTATTTTCGCCGATCATCGGGTCTAGGTATATCTCTAGACAGTACCAATGGCGGGTGTGACTAGTGTGACGCTTAACCAAGGCGGTGTATTTCAACCGCGGATGGTGGACGGCCTGCTCTGGTGTTTCACAGAGATCGGGTTCAGTTGATATGTTTCATAATTGACAAAACCTGAAAAACCATTTCACAACCTAACGATTCCGCATGGTAGTTTAACTAACCAACCTAACTCAGCACACCATAAAACACATTCTAAATCTGTACGACTCTTGGCTACAATTTTTGTGCTTTCACTAAACAAGTCGAAGAATAGTAAACAATAATCGCCTACTTTCTCACATCGCATTTCTTCATGAAGTGCTAAGCTTCTAAACTGAAATCTAAGTTGTGTTTATATGCTTCACTACCAAACTATAACTGATTTGCTTGAACGCAACTACAAAATTCAAGTCTTAACTACTCTATGGAAGATGTCATAACATTGTAGATGAGGGAAATAATGACAGTGTTCAACCTTCAAGGTGATATGCTTACCCTTCCGCAACTGTAACACGCTTGTAAAAATCACATTCAAATCACGAGTGGTTAAAGCTATACTATCACATTTGAGAATAGATGATTTACGAAAATCAGTTTCAAAATTGATTGGGACGAATGGGCAACGAAAAAACTCAAGTCAAGTAAAATCTTACAATAAACCCACAGCTTTTACCATCAATGCAAATAGATATAAAAATCATCTCATATCTCAATGTGCAGTTTAGGTAGTCGTTGCATGTGAAACCCTAGTCATGAAACTTGTAGCAAAAATCAGAGCCAGGCATGTTGACGTAGTTTTCTCCACTTTTAGCATGTCCGATCAAATTGGTGTAAAAAGAGAAAATGAAGAAAAATAAAGTTTCTAGAATATGAACGGTGCGATTGAAATGTTAACAATTCAGTTGAGAGAAAACTAAACCGAAATTCTGTAAAAAAAACAGGCCAAAAAGATACAATGGCTAGGAAAAATCAGCAACCCATCACTCACACCAAGCCCTCAAGCAATCCATCCCACTCATTCAAGATATAAGCCTATTAGTATGACAATGGACTACAACCAACCAACCAATCCTCACCATGAAATCACTCTCACCCATCAATCCTCTCAACAAAAGCAAGCAAACATCCTCTCCAAGTAATTTGAAGCATTCAGCTATGAACTCACACTAGTAATGAGGTCCAAGCAATCAACACAAACAACCACAATTTCTCAACTCCTCAATATGAGCAAGCAAGCATAGTAAGTGTTGTAAGGCTATCTTCATAAGCTTTACTTCTGGCGCCACTGGCGCCAGCATTGTCCACGGTGCCAGCAGCGCCACTCCCGGCGCCACTGTGACCAGAATCTAGCCGGCGTCAAGTTCTTATGGCTGAAAATCTTTGATCGGTTCTAGCAAAGTCCAGAGAGCTCAGATCGATGTGCAATCACCTCACACGATCTAGGCATGATTAAAGGAAGCCTGGGGATCAATAAAATCTAGAGAGAGAAAATGACTTTCTAGAAAGAAAAAATCCTAGAGAGAGAAAAACGTGTGACTTCATTAGATGAATTGGACATGTGTAGAGCATGTGTACTGACTTGCATGTTGCACGCACTCTAACTGACTTTGCATGTTGCATGCACTCTAATTGACTTTGCATGTCATACTAAACCAACTAGACTTGCATGTCATACTAGACCAACTAGACTTGCATGTCAATGGAACTTGATCTACCTAACTCAAACTCGCCCTATTCTACAAGGATATGTGCTCAATTCACACACCTTGAATTTGTACAATCAATTTACATGGGTAGAACTCTCAAAATCAACATACATAAGATATATATGTTTTACAATTCTTCACATAAAATACTTGGCTAATTTTAAGCACATACAGGTGATGATATAATGTTTCTTAAGACATGATCAGAATTTTAAAATTTTATGAAACTGTGCGATAGCTGGCGTACACTTGGAAAGCATGGATATGCTCAAGGGTTTCGAAAATGGTATTGTACCTATTACGGATTCATGTATTGGTATGGCATGTATTTGCCCCATATCTAAGTACCATGCTATCTCTCGTTTGCTAATCGCAACTTATATAATACAGTTGTTTTTCAAATACATATGCTTTTACTTTATAAATTGATACGGACTAGTACCATAAGACTTATCAGAATGGTGGAAAGCCCTTATATGGTAATAATATGGGAAAGGCTATTTGTTGCTATCTGTTGATATGGCTGTGGCATTAAACTTCCTTTGAATTTGAGACTACCATCCCTTGATAGAATGATGCATCTTTCTCTAGATTCTGAGAATTTTAGTCTCTGCAAGACTGCTAACTGTTTCTGCCCTGGGTTAAGAGTGATAATGCTTAACTATTTTCTGTGGAACTGTTATGGCCACATTCGGTTAAGGACCTGGAATAGTCCTAATATGGTAGACCCGTCCCTCTAGTGTTCAAGATTATTGGTCACACTAAGATTTAATTCCAAGTCAAGGCCTGTTTGTGAGTAATTACCTTGAGAGGACCCAGACACTCTAATTAAGACATATGGAGTATTGCATGTATGTGTGATGGATATAGGTAGGAGGACTGCATGAAGAGATGTGATCTATTTATAGTTGACCTGCATGGGGGTTGCATGGTTTCATGCACAAGACTCTACTCTCTATATAATGAGGTAGCGATTCTACCGTCGACATATTGGGTTTAGGTTACCAGTTTCTCTCTTCTCCTCCTGCTTCACATGGCATGGCTTGGGGGCTAGATCCAAGTTATGATCTAGGTTTGGTTGGGCAGTTTGGCTCCATAGTCTCTCTTGTTGTGTTCTCCTATCCTCATCTTAGGGGTTGTCCTTTTGGGTCATTACATTGGTATCAGAGCCCGACTAAGATGCGGTCTTGGATTGGAGAGGAGACAAGCCCTACATCAAATCGGAAGCACATGGATTTATGTCTCAGATTGATGTGCAAAACTCTCAAGGACAAAATTGTGTTTTGGAATCCTCTAATTTGTTGTTGAAGCATGTAGCAAAGAGAGTGGTAGAGTGCACTCCACCAATTTATCTTTTTGTTAATATTGTTGGAATTCATGTCTGATTTTATGGAACTTTGAGAAAATCCTTTTTGAAGTAGGATGACTTTTGTATACAAATCCGTAAGTTTGTTTCTCATATCATTAATGATTGATAACATGCTTGATGGTTTATGGTTGTGATAGATCGAGTATAATCAGTTTATTCTGGAAAACAGTCTATCAAACCCAAGTTTTAGGATTCTACTGTTTGCATGTTGAGGATTGAGTTTTGCAGAAGCTAATCCTCCAGTATTACGTGCTGACTATAGACTCTTGTAAAACTGTTATTATGTTATATTCCTTAATGATATGCTGCCGAAAAAACTAGAGACTAGTGATTAATTGAAAGAAGTTTAACTCTTGATTAAAACACTTTTCTACTAGAAGTTTGTTACATCTTTTTGGTGATTGAAGCTTTGGTGGAATTGATGGTTTTAGCTTGCTAGATGGACAAAATACAATCTGTCTTCATAATTTTTTCCAGCGATTCTTGGTCCTAAGTAATGGAACAGAAGGAGATTTTGGAGGCAGACTTGTAGATAGTTGTTAATGGCTAGTTAGAAGCAGTGATCATTGACTATGCTACAGGTCGTTGGTGTGATGAGCCTGACTGCTTGTGAATAGGGTGCTCCTTCTCGGAAATCACCTACTAGTTGTGGAAGTTTAAATCCCTATCATACTGATTTAGATCCTCATCCATGTGATAGTATGATGTAAAGGAGGATGATAGCAGTTGGAACATTCTACCCACAATAGAAGCGTGAGGAAGGACACAATGAGATTCAAAATTTGCATTCTCCAGCGTTGGTTGAAACGAGATGAATTGCCCCTGCAGAAATCAATGTTTTGAAAGAGGTGCGTGATCAGCTTTATCTGCTGTAGCGGCAAATCTGTTAATAACAGGTTGCAGGAGCATTCGGTTTGGGATAGCAGTTTTGAAACCTGAATTTGCAGCAAAGGTAGTTGGCTATCAGGTGGATCATCATGCTTGCATGCGCTAAATCCTTGCTTTGCCATCACTGAAGGAGGGAGTTGTGGGATGTAACTTCACCACTGGAAGTGCGATCCGTAGGAAGCTTGAAGCTCTCTTCCTCTTGCTCTCTCGTGATGGAGGATCGAGGCTTTGAGGCTTCTGGTGGCGGCTTGTTCTCTCTCTCTCTCTCTCTCGCTTGTGCCGGTCGAGCTGTCTATGGTGGAAGAGAGAGCCGGCCCTAACTTTTTGAAGAAGCCTTTTTGGGCCCATGGCCTTTTATGTTTTTAAAAAAGAAAATCTTGACAAACAGTGAAGAATAGTATGGTTCTCAGGCATATACCCAGTTTAGGAATTTGATTCCTTGGTATTATGCATTTTAAACCATTTAACTTTGGAGTATTGATACTCCCGGTACAAGGAGTTAAATTGTGTTTTGTTTTCTCCTTTTCAAGTTGGTGGAACACCGATTAGTTGGTTTAGTGTTCTTGATGATTTTAATCATTAAGGTTGAACAAATCAAAAGCTTTTGAGATATTTGTTAAAGTAATTATTGGAATAAAATGGATAATATTTGGAGGTAATTCTTTATTCCACGATTTTTGTGTGTGAATACAAAAAAAGAAGTATCTGAATCCAAATTTTATGAAATTGCCATTAATTACAGACAACTTTAACGAAGTAATTCTTAAGCCAGTTCAATGGAAAGGAAAAATAGTCCAATTTTATTTGAAATTGGTAGTTGTTAGGAACTGATCAAATGTTAAAACTAATTTCATTTTAAGTTAAAATCCTATGGTGGATTCTATATTGGTGATTCTACCCAGGTATAGGATAGAAATGAAATTGTTTCAAATTTTTTCCTACAGTAATTAATTTTAAACATTTTCTAATGTCGTTGCATCTTCTTAGTGCCTTAGCTGAAATTTTTTTTTCAGAGGACTGAAAATTCTAAGGAGGGAAAAAGAGTGGACATCAGTGGTAGTAAGTGTGATCGGGAAATATATCTCGCAATTAGGAATTTGGTAATCTCAGTAAATAATTGCTTAATACAAGTCGTTAATTTCCTGAAAGAATTCATTTAGTTAAATTCATAACTGATATCTTTGTGACCATTGAGGTATCCGCAGTTTTGGATGTCAATTGTAATGTTAGAAGTAGAATTTGATACATTGATTACATTGGATCTGTTAATTGATAGAATCTTGCCCCTAGAGTAAATCAATCTGGAACTAGAACAGGTTTGATATTTGAATCATTATCTATAAGTAGTACAGTGAAAGGTCAAAGGTTACTAATTCCATTTTGATTGGAATAGAAGTAAGTTTGATCAGAATTTAAGTCTGAGAGTTTTGTATTGGGATCAACCTAATCTTAGTTTGAGTACTAGGATCAGAGAGGGGTTGATTGAGTGGAAGAAATTATGTAATTAGAGGTAAGATGGATTGGAAAACTATTGAGAGTGAATGTTATTCGTCTCAAAGATATTCCAGATATGTTATTTACTCATGAGGAATAGAAATTATTTGTAGCTGAGTTACAAGATCTCAGTGAGATATGTGAGTAACATATGTGGGTTCTGGAGAAATCTGCCAGATAAGAATGTGTTTATGTATTGGGTCATAGTGAGATATGTGAGTAACATATGTGGGTTCTGGAGAAATCTGCCAGATAAGAATGTGTTTATGTATTGGGTGCACTTAACCTAGTCGGTGCACATAGACATATGATCAAGTATTGTTTGACGGATACTTGCAGAGTTAACAAATCTCTGTGTGGAGGATTTATGAGCTAACTAATAAATGGTTTGTCAATAAAAGGACTTTAGGCCTTTTTGCGAGACTTTTAATGTCGTAGGGCCTAAATGTCAACTCTAACCCTATTAACTAGGGTTAGAGTTGCCTTCAGATCCGCAAACCCTCCAATAGTATCCCCCACCAAAATTGGTGGCGGTCCCATGACACCTGCGAGGTGCAGTTATTGGGGACTTTTATTGGCTTCACGACGAATCTTTATTAAATGATACTACACCTTCTCCATAAAATCGAGTCGGGCAGTGTTAGAATCCAAATTATGTGGCAAAAAACAATAATGAGCTCCGGCAATCCACTTTGAGATTGTCCATGACGTGAAGCGAGATTCCCAGGAGCCTCCCATCATTGCTGCATGAAAATATAGTCGAGCAACTGGCGGCTGATCCTTGATATTCTCTGAGGCCATTGGCTTATTTGGATCGAATACCAAAGGAGGAAGACAGTCATCCCATCTCGTTGCCACTGATGCCAACTGAGTCAAGTCTTTCGCAAAGAGTGTCGATTGTCTCACTGTAGGATCGGTAGAGTGTATATACTCCCGCTGGTACGCCTGTAAGGCCCAGTGGAAATCCACTGTTCTCAAATCTAATGTCTATATTTGGATCTAGATAAAAAATTGCATCTAACTGGCAAGAAAAACTTGACAAATGATCAAACCAACTCAAGAGTGGCCTCACTAATGTGAAACTTATTCACATGGGAATGCTTAACCAATCAATGAAATGATGCCAAGTGGCAATTTTCTACTTGACTAACTTTCAACAAATTTAATCTAACTAATTCTAGATGAATTTATGACTACCATCCACATGTGGGAACAGGCTCCACACGTGTGGGATCAAGTTATGTACAAATTAACTTAGATCTAAAAGCTAAAATTTGACAATTTCAACAGAATTTTGTAGCACTATCCATACACGCAATCTTAAATTTACTCCAAAGTCTTGTCATCGGATATGCTTGAGCGTCCCACCATGCTTGAACTTGTCTTTGAAGTAGATATTATCTTCAGAATAATGGTGATGATGAAAGTAAGCTTCCAATCTAGTCAACCAAATCTTTAATACTAATGGACCTTGGTTGTCTGTCAAAAGAAAAGTTATACAATGCGATTTCAATTTGTATTTTGTCATTAGATGGAAGTTGAACATTTTTATTATACCAGAATCCATCATTAATGACTAATAAAATCTTGTAAACTGTGAGTTCACCAACTAGAATATAATCACAAAGGAATTCGATAGGTCACTAAAATGCTCTTTTCCAGCCACTTAAAATTCTAGGCCCTCAAAAAATAAAGTGGTTGTGAATGGAAGGTGTAACAAACTAAATTGACACAATGGATCAACTATATACAATTTACATTTGTGCAAATGTAAGGACAAAGAAGATGGCATGGAGCCGTTGTGCCGTCTGGAGGAAATTGTGACTGCTGTTGTCATTGTCAGATCGTTGCATAGTACAAGAAGTGGTCGTGAGAAGGCTTCGACTATTCAAAGTTGTCGATTAGTCGATGACTTTGAGATAGTGTGGCCTTCACGATAAGTCGGGTAAGTTGACAAGTCGGACCTCTCGATATGTCAATATGTCAGTTGAGTCAACAAGTTGGACTCCCCAATATGTTGGCCAAGTAGGGCTTCCCGATAAGTCGGTCGGGCCATTCTTTTGCCTGTCTTTAGTAATAGAGTAATTTTGCAGACTGTGCAACAATGCATGTAGAATTGCAGCAATATGAAGGAACTAGATTAACATGGGATTCAGGAGAGTAGAGGAGATAAATTCAACAATTGTTGTAGTGGAAATCCATTGCCAACTCCTTTGATGAGCATTTCACCAATTTGTCACCAGCTCCTTTTGTTCCCTCCATGCTTAAAGATGATCTTGGGCTTGAAACCTCGACTTTCTTGAAAATAGTTGCACCATAAAGAGGGAAATCCGAGGCCTCCATGTCTCATCATGACCATGAAGATCAAGATCAAAAAATGCACAAAGTTGACTGCCAAGATTTTGCATACCAACTTGACTAGTCCACAAGTTATGAACTTTTTGCATGATAGATTTTGTAAAGTCCTAAACCAAGAATCCTATTCTAAACATGCCAATAACAAGCAACACAAGGGAAACAGATGGTGGACAAACCAACCCAACCAAACCTAGATCGAACGGATCTAGCCCCCAAGCTATGGATCAATCACAAAGAGGAATGAGGCATCGCTCCAACCCATGGACCACTAGTAGTGCACTATGACACCGCACTGTGACACCTCACTGGACACCTTTGCAGCCTATCTGGGCCATGTCATCCAATTCTCCAATGACTCACTGATAGACCCATACAAATCCACCATCAAGAGTTTAGGCCTACAACCATTAATTATGACCATGTACACATAAGGGCCCCAATTCCCTTATAGTCACAATTAACTTACGGGTTGTTGGTCTACTGATCCCTAGCGTGGACATGCTACTCGAGACCAGTCATGGACATGACATTCTTCCCCCCTTATTCAAGTTTTGTAGAACTTAAAGCTAGGAAAATTTGTCCTTAAGATCCCTTCCTGATACCAAGAATCATCATTGTCTGTGCGACTCTTCCATCGAACCAGATGCTTGGTAACTATACGATTTCTCAATCGTTTAGTTCTTGTATCTAAGATCCTTCCGGACTCAAGTCGAGACACACCCAATAATCTATCCAACAGGCCCAGTTGATCTCCAGAATCAAGATGTCTCCTTCACGTAGACTCTACTAGAGTCAGCTTACGTGAAGAACCAGATGCATTTGAGTTCCTTCTGGCAGGTCCAATTGGTAAGCTAAGAATTTGATTTTTTACAAGATCTAATGTGGTCCTCTATATCTAAGAGACAATTTGTAATGCTTGTTGATGCTCACTACACTAAAATCCTTCGAGATTTTTAAATACACCCAACCCCCCCATTTGAAAGTCTCGCGGTGATCATTTCAAATTAAAATAGTGTCGGTGCCTATCCTGGGTACACTAGACATTCTTAGAAGCTATTTCTAGCATTTTCAGCATATCATGTAGGAAATCCGCTACCTTCTGAAACCTGATCATACGAGTCTCTACCAAAATGAGTGATCATACGAGTCTCTAGCAAAATGAGTGATATAGGTTCAAAACTATACATAAGCATGCACGGGCTATAACCGGTAGCCAAATGCTTACTATAGCTTAATCTTCATCAAGGATAACTTCCTCTCCAAGGAGATTGCTATCAAAATATAAATACATATCTTATCTGATCTTTTGATCACACAAGTAATTCTTCTATTAAATGACCAAGTATAACTAGAATCTGAACTATGATTCGTAAATCATAATTCATCGGATTCTTGTCCTATACTCAATAAAAGAACGCAATAACCTAACATAGGTGATTACCAATGATCAGAAGAGCTTTAAGCTCAAAGTCATCTCTAGTTTAGCGAATACAGCCGACCAAAAGTGACCAGTGAACTTCGAATCGTGAATGTTTATAATGTCACTTGGTAATCCGTAAAGCCTAAATAGACACTCTATAACTACTTGGTTTTTATCTGAATAAACATAGCCGATTTGGTAAGATGATCAATCATACCAGAATTCCACTAACTTGTTTATTCATCCGGGGTAATATTACCATGAACACAATCCTCTCTTATGGATTAGGTACATTCTAGAGTCTGAGTTATGATTCACCAATCCCAACTCTCCAAATTTCCAAGACCATACCATATCATAAGAGTGCATCACAATTCTTAAAAGACACATGAGGACTTTTCTGACTCACATATGGTGCCTCTATAAGGATTGTAATCCAAAAATACCCTTACTTTAGCCATGGCACAAAGAGTCATTCCAAGGTTAGGGTCCCAATCTAGAATACCTCTAGAATTTACTCTTAAGTCCTAATCTAGATTGACTTAAGATTCACATGAACTTCATTACGTGAAGCTCTAACTTTTGGCTACCATCAGCTATCCAACTCTACCTGAGTCTTCTGGGATAGTATATCATCTTTTCCAATCGGAAAAAGATAAGGCCAAAAGTTCTCATGTATTCTATGCACATAAACCTTTAAATGAATCTAAACTTGACTCATAAAAGTTGCGACTTATAAGCAATACATTTCAACAATAATATCCATAAGAGAAATTATATTGTTGATTCAAACAACTAACTCAGAAGTAGCGCTTTTGACTCAGTTAGCTGTATAGGACTTAGAAAATATTTGAATGGACGGGTGTGGATCCAAGACACCACATTCAATCTGATTCTAATTCCACCTAGGTCAATAACAATTCTCAATGAGAAATTACTATAACCTAGTGAGAAATTGTCTCTATACAATTCTCATCCATATGCCTATTTATTCACGACTAGTTTATGCATGCAAATAACTTAGTCCAAGGAATCCTTTGTAGATCCACATGATTAAAAGTTTGTACAAAAGGTTTATGATCACACAAAGATTCACTACATAGCATATCTTTACAGATATCACCTGATTTGTACACAGTACTTTTTTTAACCGAGAATCCTATAACTTGGTTATCCTCTAAGAGAGAATATTTCTCAAAGAGTGCCATTTCACAACCAAAATCTCAATCGGAGATAATCAAAAGAATACATTATTAGCGTGAATTTCCTTCCTTGCATCAACCCACAAATCTCACTAAGATCAAGTTAAGTACCACCAACAAGGAACATGCTTCAACAAACCACTATCTTGCAATAGCATTCCCTAGTTCTAACACAAATCAATTAGAAAAATCCTTAAAGGATTTCTGTATTATCTAAATATCCTATCATTTCAGATTTCTGAAATAGGTCCGTCATCTATTCATATAACAGATTCCTCTTGGAATCTATGATAGGTGTTTCTCCTTGATAACTCTCTTTTCTTCCTACTTCTCCCCCTTTTAATAGGAAACCACACGAGTTTCCAAGGGGTGCATATCAATCTAGATTTGCCCTAGGAGAAGTTTTAAAGAAGAGATCCGAGAAAATCTTGAATGTCAAGAAAGGTGTTGCATCATCGTAACCCAATACTGGTAATGTCCCAACACATTTCCGTGAATGACTTAACAAAAGATCTTCTTTGATACCCACTCTGAGTATTGACCTCTAAATCAGAAAAAAAACAATTGAGAAAATACTTTTATTAACCATTTCGAATCTGATGACGATATTTGTGATGCAGCCGAATTTCTTCAGATGGTTGAGGATACACAATGGGCATAGACCCTTCACTCGGAGGTATGGTGTGCTACTGGGTTTTGCTAGGTGCAATGGTAGGGGCTTGGCATTGGGTTTGTGCACGATTCAAAATCCATGTTGGCAGAGTGTTGATTGGCAAAGTTTATACTTGCGCGGAGTAGACAAGAGCAGCGGGTTTAGATCTGGAAGGAGAATCCTTCACATGGTGTTCAATGCCACAATTTTTACAAGTTGGTGAAAAAAGAAGTTTGTCTGGGCATTGAATGCTAGGACCTGCACAGATAAAGCATCCACGTAAACATAGCTTGGTTTGGATCATAGGTGGGGGCATTTGGGTCAACCACTTAAGTATTAGGATCATACGAATAATATACGACTGTTTCAGAGGAGTATCCTGGTTGAGTAGTATCTTCCACATAATAAGTTGCTGGATCTATAGAATTTGGATCAATAAAATGTACAGCTTATTGTGGAGCGGGTTGATTAACGATGAACTGTTGGCATGGTGGATACTGATTGGGTGTAGTAGGTCGTGGTTGATATACTCCTGGTCGCGACATGGGTTGTTTTGGATTGTACGAGTGATATTGTCGATACATGGGTGTGGAGGTTATCGGAAAGTGGGTTTTCAGTTGGGGGCACTCATTGGCAGTGTGATTCTGTGAACAGATAGAACACCAGATATTTTCTCTTGTTGGAAATGATTTGTTAGCAATATTTTTCATAGCGATCTAAAAATCAGCAGTAAGTTTTTCCATGTGCGTATGTTGAGCCTTATGCCAAGTTTCCATTTGATGTAGTATGTCGAAAGATTGGGCGGTATTCTCAGGTTTTGGGTTGTGAAGACGTTCGGGATGCTTGGCTTTTTTTTCATGGTTATCAAAGTCCTCATCAGACCCCTCATCTTTTTCTCGAATGGCATCAGTCATTACATCCTTAAGTTGATCATAAAGATCAACTGGTTTCATTTTGCGGCGACTACTTTAAGGGAGTTCAACCAGCAATAATTTGATAACCATACGTTTAGTGATATTGCCATCGACACATTCTACCTTGAGATGTTTAAAACGCTAACTTCGTATGGACTCTTCATGCTGCATCTTGATGTGCGTGATTTGGATGAATGGGCTTTGAGTCAGTTTTGAAGGTCTAAAATACTTGATAAGAGCATCTTTGAGGGTATTCCAAGACACAAGATCAGGAGTTTCTAGGTTGAGATACCATTCTTTGGCGGTTCCATAGAGTACCATAGGAATAATCTGAGTTTTTCTGTTTCAGAGGTGTCTCCATAGAAGCGACATGTGTTATCAAAGTCTTGAAGAAATCTTACTGGGTCAGATTTTCCATCATACTTAGGTGTATCAATATCGCACACGTGGCCGTACGGTACTCTATTTAAAAAAAAAATTCTGACATGGCCGCTGGCTCGAACCGCTGGCTCAAACGCAGCTTTCAGGGCCTCCTTTATTCTTAAGCTATGAAAGGAGAGGAGAGGAGTCATAGTCATGATTGTACCTCTTAGGTACTTTTAAAACAAAGTACTTTGATATGACATATTCTTGACTCTACTTTGAGGTCACAAACAAAACGAACTTACACAGGCTTTGAAACTTGCAAAGGTTTGTAACAGGAACTTCAAAGTTGTATAAACTTTGAAACCTTTCAAAGTCTTGCAAATAAAAAACTATTAAACCTTTTGTACTTTTTTAGGTACGTATTGAAACTTTGTTTACAAAGTTTTGTTTTAACTTTGTAAACTTTATGTAAGTTTTAAAATAAACTTTTTTTGAATTTCTAAGCTTAGGCGAAAAGTTTGTTTTTTTAACATTCAAAGCACATAAAGCTATGTTAAACCATAGCTTTGTCATAGAAATAATATAAAAGTATACAGCTGTACTTGTAGGCTATACCTACTGCAAGTATAGACCTGTGTGCTCTTCCTTCTATCTTTCTTAGCCTCTTTCTTGGGCTTAATCCAGCTCCTTGTAATCTTCCACCTGCACACACAAAGAAAATGGCAAATCCTCCATCCTTTTCACTTTTGGGAAGGAAATTTGAAGTTTTTTCCTCCACCTCCTCATGAACGTACAGTTGTACCAGCACCTTCTCCTGTCTAAGGACAAGCCTTAGAGGAGATTTAGGTGTGTCTTTGGGCCATAAGACCAAGAGGACAAGGTGTGGATTTCGATCCAGGTATGGCCATTATGAGTTTTTAGTGTTACCTTTTGGACTCACGAATGCGCCTGCCACTTTCCAACAGATGATGAACGATATTCTTCGTCCATATCTGGGAAAGTTTGTGGTGGTGTATTTGGACGACATATTAATTTATAGTCGGACCCTTGAGGAGCACGAAGAGCATCTTCGTATTGTCTTGGATCTTCTAAGGCAAAAAAACCTCTATGCTAAGGAGTCGAAATGCAGTTCTTCCAGACTAAACTCAAATACCTGGGCCATGTCATATCGGATAAAGGTCTTGAAGATGATTATGACAAAGTCCTTAAGGTAGAGAATGGCCGAGACCCTTGACAATTTGAGATGTGAAATTCTTTTTGGGATTCACAGGATTCTTTCACAGGTTCATTATGGACTATGCCTTAATAGCATTGCCCTTGATGAACGTTCTTAAGGGGGTGAAGAAAAAATGTAGAAGTAGAAAAAGTCCATTGATGACATGGACGGACGAAATGAATGAGAGTTTTGAGACTCTCAAGCATTGTGTTTCTACAGCTCCAATTTTACACATTGTCGATCCTAATCGGCCCTTTGTGGTTGATACGGATGCTAGCGACTTTGCGATTGGAGCGGTCCTTTATCAGGATGGTAGAGCAGTGGCTTTTGAAAGCAAGAAGTTGGATCCTGCTCAACAAACTAGGTATTCTACCTATGAGAAGGAGCTTTTTGCAGTCATTCACGCTTTAAAAATTTGGAGGCATTATCTTTATGGTGCCAGATTTACGGTAACGACTGATCACCAATCCCTTAAGTATATTTGTGATGCCAAGGACCTTCGTGGTCGTAAGACTAGATGGTTGGAACTCATTCAAGAGTTTGTGTTTGACATTAAGTATCATAAATGTACGTCAAACTGTGTTGTCGATGCCTTGAGTCGGATTGGAGAGATAAATCAATTATGCTTTGCTGAGATTCAATCTGATTTGTATCTTTCACTACAGAATCTTTGTCAAACTAATAGGTTTTTTGGTCGCATCTGGCTAGATGTCCTGACGGGAAATTCTAGATCTAGTGATGACCTTGGGATGCAGGATCCCAAGCAATCCCGTAATGATAAGATACTTGAAGACTATTCCATAAGGAATGGTCTGCTTTTCCGAAAGGAAAAGGTTTGTGTGCCGGATAGGAAGGACTTGCGGGAGTGTCATGACAACCCTTGTGCTGGTCACCCAGGCATACAGAGGACACTTGACCTTGTTAGGCAGAATTTTTTCTAGCCTAAGATGAAAGGTCATGTGGAGGCATATGTTCAAAGTTGTGAACAATGTCAGCAAAACAATGCAAAAAGACTCAAAGTTGCGGGTCTTCTACATCCCTTGGAAATTTCTAGTAAGAAATGAAAAAGTATTTCAATGGATTTTGTGGTTGGACTCCCTAAAACCCGAAGTGATCACGATGCCATTTGGGTGGTGGTTGATAGGCTAACCAAGATGGCACAATTTATACCAACTAAATTAACTGTCAAGGCATCTGAACTAGCCCAGCTTTTCATTGAAAAGCTGTACAAATTGTATGGTTTGCCGAATAATATTGTTAGTGATCATGACTTTAAGTTCACTGGCAAGTTTTGGCAAGCAGTTTTTGAAAAACTTGAAACCCTTAGTCTTAGTTCTTCGGATCACCCAGAATTTGATGGGCAGACAGAACGTGTCAACCAGACGTTGGAAGATATGCTTAGAGCATATGTTTCTCACCGACAGTCTGATTGGAAAAAGTATCTCCCTTTGGTTGAGCTTGTGCACAATAGTGCTAAGCATTCTGCCACCGGATTCAATCCTTTTATGCTAATGTATGGCTTTCAGCCGTGTTCTCCAGTTTCGGTTGGACTCAAAGGTCTCAAGGTGCAAGCTGTAGTAGATTTCCTACAAGATACGCAAGAAATGCTGCTAGTGGCCAAGGAAAGCATGAAAACTGCTCAGGATAGAGCTCAGTTTTATGCTCATCGTGGTCGTTCACCTCGGGATATTGAGGTCGACAGAACCTGGGTGTATCTTAAAATCCCTAAGGATTCGAAGGTACTCCGGACGTGAAAATGCCATATGCTATCTCCTCGATATAACGAACCTTATAAGGTTGTAAAGAAAATCAACCCGGTCGCTTATCAGCTAGATCTTACGATTAGGGTTGGAGTTCATCTTGTTTTCCATTTAAGTCATAAAAGAACGACTCAGTAGGAAGGATTCCCTAATTCCGAAAGGTGAACTAGTTGAGCTCGAGGATCTGTCTACCTTTGTTCCTAATGTACCTGAAAAAGTTGTTGACGTTCGTCGTCATCAATTAAGAAACCATCTGGTTTCTAAGTCTCTTGTATGTTGGAAAGGCAAGACAGATGATGAGGACACTTGGGAGAGAAAAGACTATTTAAGACTGAACTTCCCTGGTTTGCTCCCATTAGGAGGAGACTCTTAAAGGGGGAAGGAATGTTACGTACCCATAAGGCCATGCAACAAGAAGCTTGAGGTGACTGTCTCAGTTATGGGATGGAGCGCTGATCTGGAGCTATAGGTCTTTTGGGTGCCACATGTCAATGTCTTATTGGTGTGTGGTGACTCGGTGTTATAGACCCGCATCAGTGTGCACAACTGTCGCGTGTCGTTGGTCATGCGTGACTCCTATGGAGGGAGATGACCCGCCTGGACTATGTATATAGAGGTGGATCTCCATGAGCTGGGCATTCATTCTCTCCTGGAGAATGAAGAGCTCTTCCACTGGTGGTCAGGTCAGGACGAGTATCTAGGCCTCAGGATGTAGGTAGGTAAAGGTCGAGGGTAAGGCATGGTGGTATTGGACACCATGGCTTACATGAGATCCGAGCTTGCTTAATGGTGGTTTGTAGCTCCAGTGCACAGGGGTGAGGTGGCAGTACCTCTATGGTTGGGTGATAATGTAGCGTTCGTCACCTGCTTGTGCTTTAACAATGATCGGCACGACGATGGGAATTCTAATATGTTCTTAGCAAAGTTTGTCCCTCATCAAACAACTGATGGCCTGTCATTCACATTAACCTCCATCCAACAAGGGGAGGGTGAGCGCCTAAGACAATATTTGCAACGATTGACTGAATTATCTCCTCATGTAGGAGTCAAGATAGCTCTTCCCCCTATTGACATTTTTTCTACGAGGATTGAATAGTGTTGTAAAGCTGACTCGGGTGCACCCAGCGTGCCCTGTAAGACTCAAAGG
Source organism: Diphasiastrum complanatum (assembly GCA_029204225.1). Taxonomy (NCBI): domain Eukaryota; kingdom Viridiplantae; phylum Streptophyta; class Lycopodiopsida; order Lycopodiales; family Lycopodiaceae; genus Diphasiastrum; species Diphasiastrum complanatum. Next base: position 57,092 of record MU832087.1, on the reverse strand, counting down.
GGTGACACTCCCTAAGGTCCCAGAACAAGTTAGAACGTCAAGGACTGAGCCTCCGACCTGTGGTGAGCCAGTCAAGTAGTCACAAAGTCATGAGCTAGCTCTGGAGCTCGAGTCAGGGCCTAGTCAGGAAAGCAGGTTGATTCGGCCGTCAGGACGGCTCCCGGGACCCATGTCCGGGAGCCAGACTGATTCTGCCAGGCTTGCCAGGCTTAATCAGCAAAATAAAAACTAAGTCCTAAAAAGCGTGCTTTACCAGAAAGCACTATGTTTCAAACCAGAGGGGGTGCGCCGAATCACAGCAGAACTATAGGGGGAGTCTGGCAGACAGAAACTTGGGCAGCTCAACCAGCGCCAGGAATCCAGTCGCCAGGTCTCAGCTCCCTCTACCAGCATGAGCCAGGCACAATGCCCAGCACGTGTTGGTGGCCCCGAGACCGGTCAGTCTATGTATGAATGTAACCTCTTCCAAATCTAATAAAGTTGATCCTTGGGGATGATTACCATTTCGGTTTCGTCTCCGGGACTGGTCCAAGTGGAAGGACCCTTACTACAACCTTTTTGCGTCGCTGGCGCCTAAGGGTCCCTGTCATCGACATGGGGCTTGCCGATATGCCAATTGGTCAGTTTGGCGACCACTATGCCTTGGGTTTCATGTGTGGCTTGTCTTTGCCTTTGGTTACCTTTTGGGGACGGATTCTGAGTTGGCTTTCGGGTTGGTTGGGATTCCAGTTTTCTTAAGTCTGAATGGTTAAGCTTGTTACGTTTCTGAGTTGGCTTTTACATAAGTGCATGATGGATGAATGTTAGACTTAAGCGCGTGTTGGGGAAACCGCTCAAGTCCCAGCGCCCTTTGAGACGCCGGCGCAACATGTGGTATCAGAGCCGACTAGCCGGTCAGCTACGCAAGTCTCACAGGGATGGCCACGTTTTGGGATTTGTCAGGACAACCGTTGCGCAAGGTGCTGCCCACAGTGTAAGCACGGGTGCGTCCACGGTCGGGGTGGTCGACAGAACGGGGGACTTGATGAGTCAAAGTGCTGCCCTCGAGGTGTAAGCACGGTCAGTTCTCGCGGTTCGGGCCTGGCGCTGTCTGCACGTAGGACGGATGAGGCAAAGTGCTGCCTAGGTAGGTGAAAGCACGGTCTGTACCTTGTGGGGTGCGGGGCGACATATTCGAACTATACGGGTTAACCATTGATACAGAGATGCTGCTCGAATTCGGGTGTAAAGCACGGGTGGTTAGCTGCCGGTGCGGGATAGCTGCCGATCGTTTAGCTATAAGGGCTATCGACCAAAAAGTGGTGGGGCGTGACTGAGGCAATGTGCTGCTTAATGGTGAAAGCACGGATGGTTGGATGGATGTTTCCCCGTGGGCTAATTCTGTGATAGATTTGTGTGGGCGCGGCTAGGCAAAGGTCCTACGTCCGGTCTCAGGGGGGTTTGTGGCTTGAGAGGGATCCTCTGTGTTTGCATTGGTTGGTATGTTCCGTTTGTCGTGTGCTTGCTTGGACACAAATGACCTGGTTCCTACTTGGCTCTCAGGTGATGTGGGCGTGCTAAGTTTGAGGAAGGGATATTTTCATTGAAGCTGATTTAATAAAGAAGAAAAGAGAGCTGTGGGGCCCGGCTAACAGAAGGGAGAGCTTCAAATATAAAAAGGATTGAGGCGATAATCTGTTGGAAGTACACCTCTGACTATAATGGAGGACCATCTTGAAGAGTTACGAGCACTGACGGACGGAGAAGAGCTGACTCGAGAATACAGCTCTCGCATGCATCGAGATGGCACCAGGTCCAAGTCGAGAAAGAAAGAGCGTATGCACTCCACAGTGGCGCCCCTCCATGAAGAGATGGGTGGCCCTTCTGAACCTACACCAAGAGATGAACCCATGCCAGAGGCGCAACAGGACCTCTTTGAAGTGAAGATGCGGCAATACTTATCAAGCGCAATGACGGCTATGCTTAGCGAGGTGAAGAAGGATAGAGAAACCGAAAGGAAAGAATGGCAAACATCCTTGCGAGCCATGAATCTTACTCAAATTAACCTTGCTAGAGAAATGAGAGACGGGCTAACACAGCTCGAAGCCAGGTTTGAAGAGTTGGAAGCAACTAGGGAGAATGCAGTGGCGCCTCCTCCACAGATACCAAGAGAACCACGAGCGCGAACCACGGAGGGCTCAAGAAAGACTGCCAAAGTGAAAGCACCACCTACTTTCAAAGGAGAGCGTGACATTCGAGTTGTGGAAGATTGGTTGTTTCACATGGACCATTACTTCCGTCTGATGAACACTCCTGAGGAAGAAAGAACTGACTTGGCATTAGCATATTTTGAGGGCTACACTACAAATTGGTACCGGATGGCAGGAATGCATTTTCAAACATGGGACGCATTCAAAGCCGTGTTACGAGAGGAGTTCATACCGAAGGATTCACAGATGAGATTGAGGACAGAATTATCGGGGCTCAAACAGAAAGGGTCATTGCGAGAGTACCTCAATAGATTCAGACAGAGTGTATGGGTTATTGAAGATATGTCCGAGGCGGACAAAACTCATTATCTATTGTCTGGAATGCAATCCTGGACCCGGCGTGCGATAGACAGCTACATGCCCCATGATTTCAATTCAACTATTCGAGCGGCTGAAATGGTTTGTGATTATGAGAGCACATTGGCACCAGCTGCTCCCGCAACCTCAACAAGAGTATTTAGTGGATCCAGACCGAGTCCGAGCTTCTTTTCAAGGGGGGACTCAGCTCCAAATGGCAACCAAGCCTCGAGTAGCGTGAATAAATTCCCAACAAAAACAGGGTTTGGCAACCAAGGCAACAATGGAGGGAACATGTTCCAGAGAAGAAACAATGTTGGACCTTCAGCTAGTCACAGCAACAGCTCACCAACAGTGGGCAGTTCCATGCGTTGCTTCAACTGTCATCAGCAAGGTCACTCTTGGAGGTCATGCCCCAAACCATTGAATAAGCTGCCATTGAAGGATTTGATAGGATGGAGAGAGAGGCATTTGATCAAGAAGATGGTGAACAAGATGATGAAGAGGACCCAGAAACGGATTTGACGGAGTCTGACCTGAATGCCTTGCAACAGATAGGGGCACTTGCGGCTTATCGTGAACATCTTATGGCGACTCCTGCGAGAGGATCCAAGTTATTGTACCTGAAAGGCTGTATTCAAGGCAGGATCATTTACTTCATGGTAGACCTGGGGGCGTCACATAACTACTTGTCAGAAAAACTGACAGGAGAATTGGACATCCAATGTGAAGAAAATGTGACTCCTATTTGTGTGGAGACCGCAAAAGGTACAATGACCACTTGTAGATTGGCAACCAACTTACCAATCTCTCTGGGAGCCTGGAAGAATCGACTAACGTTCACAATCTTGAAGATGGATGCCTTCGACGCTATTTTGGGATTAAGCTGGTTTAACGAACATGTGGTGGCCTTCTTGGCAAAAGGGGTTAACCTTGTGTTATTATATAATGGCAGGAGACCTTGTGTCGTCAGAGCTGTGCCAGGGGACCAACTAGAAAAGAACGACACAAATGAACCTGAGCCAACCATTCCTCCCAATCTCATTCACCTATTTAACGAAGAACAACCAACAGTGATAGACCAGCTGACACGGGAACAAATGGAGCCAACATTGCCTATAGTCTCTACATCAAAGGTGAATTCAAGTGCCGATGCAGAGCTCAAGGAGCTCACCTTGTGTGACCAAGCAAAAGCTCACTTTTTTAACGAAAGACATCCAACAGTGACAAACCAGCTGACGCGAGGTCAAATGGAGCCAACATTGCCTGCAGTTTCTACGTCAAAGGTGAATCTAAGTGCCGATGCAGAGCTCAAGGAGCTCAACCTGGACGACCAAACAAAATATCTAGAGTCCTAGGGGACTCATCCAGATGTGCGACGACAACGACATATCTGAGGCTTAAGGGAGCCGTGACTACCTTTTTCTTTCATGCTAATAAAGTAAGCCGCATTTCTCATTGAGGAGTGAGCTTCAGTTTGATGTCTAAGTGCAGCAGCTTCACACAGGTTTTACGTAAGTGAACTAGATCCACACTTTTCCTGTGCTGGGTGTAAAACACAATATCATTACTCTGCTTTACAGTTGGTTTCCTTTGGCCGGTGAATCAAGCCCGTGCCCTTGTATATGTGACTAAAGTCTAGCCGGTGAATTAAGCCTGTGCCATGAGTCTTAGGTTCTAGTTTGGCCCTGATGAGGACATCAGCTTTCTCAAACGAGGGGAGGATGTTGTAAAGCTGACTCGGGTGCACCCAGCGTGCCCTGTAAGACTCAAAGGGGTGACACTCCCTAAGGTCCCAGAGCAAGTTAGAACGTCAAGGACTGAGCCTCCGACCTGTGGTGAGCCAGTCAAGTAGTCACAAAGTCATGAGCTAGCTCTGGAGCTCGAGTCATGGCCTAGTCAGGAAAGCAGGTTGATTCGGCCGCCGGGACGGCTCCCGGGACCCATGTCCGGGAGCCAGACTGATTTTGCCAGGCTTAATCAGCAAAATAAAAACTAAGTCCTAAAAAGCGTGCTTTATCAGAAAGCACTATGTTTCAAACCAGAGGGGGTGTGCCGAATCACAGCAGAACTATAGGGGGAGTCCGGCAGACAGAAACTTGGGCAGCTCAACCAGCGCCAGGAATCCAGTCGCCAGGTCTCAGCTCCCTCTACCAGCACGAGCCAGGCACAATGCCCAGCACGTGTTGGTGGCCCCGAGACCGGTCAGTCTATGTATGAATGTAACCTCTTCCAAATCTAATAAAGTTGATCCTTGGGGATGATTACCATTTCGGTTTCGCCTCCGAGACTGGTCCAAGTGGAAGGACCCTTACTACAACCTTTTTGCGTCGCTGGCACCTAAGGGTCCCTGTCATCGACATGGGGCTTGCCGCTATGCCAATTGGTCAGTTTGGCGACCACTATGCCTTGGGTTTCATGTGTGGCTTGTCTTTGCCTTTGGTTACCTTTTGGGGACGGATTCTGAGTTGGCTTTCGGGTTGGTTGGGATTCCAGTTTTCTTAAGTCTGAATGGTTAAGCTTGTTACGTTTCTGAGTTGGCTTTTACGTAAGTGCATGATGGATGAATGTTAGACTTAAGCGCGTGTTGGGGAAACCGCTCAAGTCCCAGCGCCCTTTGAAGCGCCGGCGCAACAAATAGTGACCTACAGCTGATAGTGAGACATACTAACCCCCAGACTCTAGAAGAAGCTATAGAAAAGGCAGTAATAGCTGAATAAACACAGATAACGATGGCTCAAGCATAAAAATTATCTCATGCAAAAAACAGCCTAAACCTTGGAAGTGATATATGGGAAACACCCCCAATACGGGACATGGTCACTACAAACCACACATACCACCCGCACCATCGATAGCACAACACGCACCGCAAAATAGAGCCATCCCGATGAACTACCAGAGTAATGCATTAAACCAAAAGCAAGTTGCACCAGTCACCAGGAACACACACGTAGAACAAGGATATGAAAGCACGGGATCTAATACAGAAATTGACGATGTGAAAGCTATGCTAAAAGGGTATATGGATGTGATGCACGAAAACATCTCGATTTTGGCTACAATGTAAACTTCCTGAAGCGACAACAAAACATGATAGGACAAAGATGTCCCTTAGATGCTCCACCAAGCTTGGTGTGTTGATACTGCTAAGGCAATCATCTGAACCGAAACTGCCCCAACACAATTTGTCAATATTGTCAAAAAACAGACCATTTGGAGGATAGATGTTGGAATAGACGAGAAGCCTTAAACAATGGAAATCGAATACCAGGACAAATTAACCAAAGAATTCCCGAGCCTGGTAATGAGGGCCCATCAAGACAAGCACATTCTTTACAAAAAGACCATAAATTTACTATGGTTGAAAAAGCGAAGTTCAAGGTACTTGAGGAACGATCACCAGTCAATCTTATCGAAATAGAAATCCTAGGAACACAGATTCCTTGGGAAGAGGTATTGATAGTGACCCGAAGTAAAAAATATGGGGCACTCCATGTTGTTAGGACAACCATGGCTAAGACTAAGTGACTGTGTGGTGGATATCCCAGCAGAGGTACTCATTTTTGGGAGAGGTAAGGAGTGAGTAGTGGTAGATGGTTACCCAGAGGTGCCCCAATCAAAACGAGCTCCACTACCTTCCACCGAATGGGAGGAAGTGACGGATAGCAAAGAAGACCCTACCGAGAGTGATGTTGAGGAAATATTAGAATTAGAATGGAATGCACCCGAAGAAAAACCTCCAAAAGTGCGAGACGCAGATGTATGTTTGATAAACATAGGAACACAATCCAAAGAACATAAAAGTAGGGGCGCACTTGACAAGCCTAGAAAAACAAGCGTATAAAGGGATGTGTGAGAAGCATCGTGACATATTTGCTTGGGATTATGAGGATTTGAAAGGAATACCCCCATCCCTAGTTACTCATAGCATACCACTCCTTGAGGGAAGCAAACATGTATGACAGAGACAACGAAGGTTGCCACTACACTTAAGAGCCGGGGTATTTATAGAGTTGGAGAGACTAAGGAAGGATGGATTAATCTTTCCAGTGGAAAATACTGAATGGTGCTCACCAATAGTGCCATGTCCTAAGAGGAATTCCACCCAAATTTGCATATGTGTAGACTACAAGAAGCTGAATCAACACACCAAGAAGGATTATTATCCCCTACCATTTTATCGATCAGTTACTAGAAGAGTTCGCAGGGAAAGAGATATCCTCGTTCATGGACTATTTCGTAGGGTATAATCAAATAGCCATTGACGAGAAAGATAAGTTGAAAACTACCTTCACAGCCACATTTGGAACCTTCGCTTATCATGTCATGCCATTTGGACTAACCAATGCCCCCGCTACGTGTCAACATTTTATGTGTCAACACTTTGAGGATATTTTAGATGCCAAATTGAAATTTTTTGTTGATGATCTTTGTGGGATTCGTCTCTTTCAAAACTGTGCTAGAAAATTGATTTAAGAAATGCGCAACAACGTGCGTGGCCCTGAATTCCAACAAAGGTTTATTTGGAATCCCTTACAGAGTTTTACTAGGGCACGTAATCAGTCGATATGGGATGGCCATTAAAAAATTCACAATGTTAGATGCCCACCAAGGTAGAGCAACTGCAGTCTTCCTAAGTAACCATTTCACGTGTTCACCAACACCACTATTACTTGTATTAACTGTTGTTTACCCCAAGTGTGGGACAAAGTTTATCACCCCATAATGTTCACAGGAAGGAAATTGAAAGCAGCCGAGCTAAACTATTCCAGAATCCATGTCCCATCAAGGAAAGAGAAAATTACGCTTACAAGCCTTGAGGTTCTCATTAATAGGAGGTGCCCTATATAGACGAGGCTGAAGAGGTTGGTTTTGTTTTAGAAGAATGTCATGATTCAACGTCTGGAGGTCAATTCGCAGGACAATTAACAGCACAGAAGGTACTCACAGGGCAGGATACTGATGGCCGACTATTTTTTGTGTTGTCATTTATATGCGCGTATTTGCCAAAGGATCGATCCACATGCCAATCGGACACGTTCTTTAGTGCCAATACAAGTGATGCTACCATTTGAGAAATGGGGCAATAGACTTCATGGCACCCATCCACCCTGCATCAACAAGCAGGATGCACTACATAGTTGTAGCCACTGACTACTTTACTAATAAGTGGGCAGAAGCCAGCAAATGGGATGAGATGGGGGGGGACCATACATTATCCAGAAATTGTATGACAATAACACCGTTACGCTCACTTAAGTGGGAAAGTGTTCAGGCATCGTGTGAACTTGAACAAGTTAAAGACCTACTATGTATAAAAATTCAACACTCGTGTATAGTGTATAATAGAGATTTGTTTTGTTTCAGGTACCCAGTCATAATAGAGTAAGAGGAGGAGGATTTGAGACTATGCGACTATGGCACAAGAACAATCAGGGTCCATCAGAATGATTCAAGAAAGAGGGCCTGAATTGACCGAGCCTCTAACACAAGCAATTAATCCGTATGTGAGAAGTTTTGAGTGGAAACCCCAAGAATCAGAATTGTGGATAGATTCACGACTAATGTGGGAATGGAATGGGAATGAAGCCCCAACATTCTTAGCCTTTTTGTGGGCACACAAAACCATCCACCACATACTTGTTAATTGCGAATACGATACCTCCTGTCGTTCACATTATGACCTTGACAGTCCATTCGTGAACATAGATATCATAGATGAGTGGGTCCTAGATGATATTGCCACAATCATTCCTCCCCATCGAACAATCTACCAAAGGACAGCCTACGATGTGTGGAGATTCACAACTGTTAATATATGGGATGACCAATAGGTACCATCTAAAAGACAGAAGATTGAAAGCCGATGCCTTAGTCATACATCAATTGACACAAGAGTTCACTGTAGTGGAATGGATGCATATCCCACATAGTGAGAATGTGAGAGCCGACGAGTTAGCCAACTTATCATACAATCAAGACATCTATCATAATTTTGGACCCAACAAATCTACTCCTAAATTCTCTGATACCGCTCCTGAACTATGGGTACAAATGAAGACTGAAGCTATGTATGGCATCAGATGATAGAGAGCCTCTTAACTCACCTATCTCAAACGTCTCCTTATCTCCTACAAGACCTACATCATCTGATGAGCCAAGAACTAGCCAAAACCTGTTTTTGGACACACCAATATGACATAGCACAAGGATTAATGCACACCTCTTGAAGCAGCTCACATACCTTAGCACTAAGAAAATCATTTGAGTATGCACACCACTCGTATGTATCGAGGAAATCAACATCATGGGGGATGCAATTACTAGTAATCAAGGACCAACGAAAAAGAACTCAATGAATTGAAGAAAGAATTGAAAACTACAAGAAACCTAACTATTCAGAAAAGCAACGAGATAGAAAAGTCTAGGGATACTTGGAAGAAACGACATCAACAAATAGAAGAAGAGAAAAGAATACAACAAGCCAGACAACTTGCATATATTGAAAGCCAAAAAAGAACTATAGGTTTCAAAAAATCCACCTCACACATACACTGTTTACTCACCTTAGACAAGAGGAGGATACCTGGGAAAAGGAGACTGATCTCCAGAAGAATTTTCCAAATTTTTCCCAACAAGAAAAAATGTAAGTTTAGGGGGAAGGAATGTTAGGTATGTAACATTCGATAGAACAATATGCATTCATGCCTTTCTGACAACTTGCATTTGCATGCCTTTTATGCATGGGTCTGAAGATGGGCATGTCTCTTAACACCAATGGGAATGGGTGCATATGCCAAAATAGGAACACTGGGGTGGGATGTCTTATGCAGGAATGAAGTTACAAGATTGATGCAGATAAAGCACTTGATAGCCGAACTCACAAGCTGATCGACAAGAGAAGATGGTTAGCATCACCCCTTCAAAGGGTGCTGATCCCAAAACGATACTACACCAAATGTAGCTGCCAACACTCGAAACCAAAGATTCTGGATCCGCCGCATGGGGACCATGTGACCCAGCGGAGATCGCCTATGTTAGCTGAATTTTTGACACCAAAAATCGGGCTAATTTTGAAGCTTAATTTTGCTATAGTATAGGAATCGACATGTAAAAGACACACAATTGCAATGTAAAAATGGCCGAAATTGCCAATAGTTAGGGGTCCCAGCCTGCCCGTAATGTGGCTAGAGAAATTTTGGCCATTAAATTTTTGACAACCTTTAACAAATCAGCCTGTAGGTATAGTTTCGACTACTATGCCAAAATCTTGCAATGTACTGTGATTTTCGATACTAATATAAAAACCAAAGTATTGTGTTTTCAGGTTGTTGCTCAGTGGGAAGAGGGGGCTCAGACACAAAATTGCAAAATTAGTAGTCAAAAGAGGCTTGATAGTCAAGATTTTGAACCCTTTCTTGACAAATCAAACGATTATGTTCACCACTCTTTAGAACATATAAAGGATAGTTTGGGAAATAGAATACCCCATGAGTTCATATATTCAAAAGAACTTCCCTACCTTTTATGCATTTTTAAAGCTCATAAAAACTCTTTCAAATGGATCACGAATGCCCATGAGTGCTATTTTTTTGGACTCGCTAAATTCTTGACAGGGGTTCTTGGTATGCTGCATCCTTTCATCATGGAAGGTTATTTATCAGAGTTACAAGATCAAGGGAATCAAGATAGAATTAAACAACAACAACCTAGATCATCTGATGGTAATCAATCCTTATAGTAAGACTTGTAAAGAACATAATATGCAAGAAATTTTCAGAGTCACAAGTGACTAACATTAAATATACCAACTCTGAGAAAATGGGGATCACTTTATTATCTGAGAAGCGATGCAACACGATATTACATGTGAGTGATTTATACTAACTAGCTTATCAATCTTCTATTTGTAATTAACTAGAAGATTTGCTTTATATTGTGACTAATTAAGTGGGGCTTCCACTTCCCATAAAAGACAAAAGGCCAGTCAGTTTAACGTGATGTACTTGCAGATTGAAATTTGAAGGGTTCATCACGTAACACAAATGACATGCTCCAAATCTTCCAAGATTCAAAAGAATAAACAAATAGATGTAGACACCCTTCAAGAACATTCAATCAACAACAATGGATCAAAGATACGTTCCTAACATGTGTATGCATCTAAATAAACCTCATAATTAGCACCAAACACTTGTAATCTTGTGCTCACCACAACAATTCTAATATTAGATTGGCTCCACGGTACTCCTTTCCTACTAACAAACCAGCCTTATACAACACACGTATCGATGTATCATCTCTAAGTAATAGCAAAGATGGATAGATGGAGGCTACAATTAGATTGTCATAGGCGGCTAATGTGGTTCAGTATAAGAAATACATGGAGCCATAGTGATGAAATTCCCACATGCGAGAGACGTGCATGTGTACTCAAACAAGATTGGTGTTTCAATAATGAGCGTGTTCAACAGATGCTTAGAGAGTCATGAATACAGATGTTATATGTATGGTCAGGGAGACACTAGAGTTCCCATGTTAGTGAGGAGTAAAACAACAATCCTGGTTGGATCGACACTCGCAAAACAACATACTGGAGTAGATGATGGGCCTGAGGTACCAAAGAAGGATCCCATATATTGATGCACGATTCTCTCCTGAAATGTCTCAATCACTCATGTAGATGGACGAATCACAACCACTTGCTACTACCAATCTCAACTGTATGAATGACTAACCCATGATCATTAACACAAAGTAGATGAATTGGAATCCTATAGAAGCTACACAAGCATAGGCTCTCTATGGTCATGCACAACCCCCACTCTCTCATTGCCATCCTTGTAACTAAAGGCTAGTCCAAATCCTGTTTGTGCACTAATGTTCATGTTACTCCCTAAAGGAGGTTTTTGGCATTGCCTTGCAAAAGTCAATACTATGTCTTCAAGTTGGCCAATGGAGCTTTTGCAACAATCAACTTTAGAGTGAATGCCTAAAATCATAAGGGTATGTGTGCAGAAAAAGCTTTGTTACACTGCTAAGAACTTCATTGTAAGAAGTTGGTCCTTTAGATGCAACTATATATGCAAGTTGTAAATAGAGAAATTTGTGTCCCTCTCTTTTTCTTACATGCATGCCGATGCTTTAGACACACCTCTATATGCAAGACATACATAGCAAAATGGTTGTATCTCTTTCTTTTTCTTGCATGCTTCCCTGTGCTCTTAGCCTGCATGGCACACCGACATCATCGTCAAGTGTAACAATAATCAAATAAACTAAATCTATTTGCATTCACAAATTCATTTCATCTATGTCTCTTAGTGTTTTCATACCTCTATGTCGAGGATCGTTCGTGCAGTTTTCAATAGCTACATCCACATGCTAATCATCAGTAAGATTCAATCAAAGCATAAAGAGAGAGTACACAACAACCCCAATAAACTTGCATGAATAGTTTATTCACAAAAGAGAGAAACATAATCATATATAAAATCATGATTTGGGGGGTACCGCTGCATAGCATAATGATCTCGGTCACGTGACGTGTGTCCCAACTCACTAACCAAACACGTTATGAAACTAATACTAACGCACTAGTCGAGTATTCAGATAAATTGGACTTATATACTCTGACACAAGTCCTAGTTTATCTTACGTACATATAGCTTTTTTCTAAAAAGCTCAAATTTATCAACTGTTAATGGCTTAGTAAGTATGTTTGCTAGCTGATATTCTATCTTGCAATGCACTACATCTATTTCACTGAATAACAGCCTTTCTCTAATGAAACGATATCTAATTTCTATGTGCTTGGTACATGCATGAAATACAGGATTGTTCGCTAGCTGGATGGCCCTTTGACTGTCACATTTGATGGCGTAATGAGCTTACACTATAGAATGCCAATATCTTCTAACGTTCTTCTCAACCATATTGCCTCTTGTGTGGTTGAGCATAGCACTTTGTATTCAGCTTCTGTTGTAGATAAGACAATTGTTTCATGTTTCTTACTTGACCAAATGCACCACTACCAAAGTAAAAGACATAGCTTGTGGTGGATCTCTTGTCATCATCACAACCTACCCAATCTGAATCAGCATAACTCTATAATACTAGCAAATCATACCGCCCATCATATATGAAACCATAAGTACCTATACCTCTAACATAGCAAATAATTCTCTTCGTAGCTTTCCAATGAGTCTCTATTGACATAGCCATAAATTGACTTACAAGACCAATATCATAACTTATGTCAAGACGAGTAGTGATAAGATAAATAAGACAACTAACTAATTGATGAAATAATGTAATGACATAGCCATAAATTGACTTACAAGACTAATATCATAACTTATGTCAAGACGAGTAGTGATAAGATAAATAAGACAACTAACTAATTGATGAAATAATGTAATGTCAACTAGCTTACCCTTGTCTTCATGAGATAACTTTTTATTGACCTCCACAAGCATAGAGCTGACTTACTGTCGCACATTTTGAAACGCTCCAAAATTTCCTTCACATTATTTGTGTGTGTGAGTTTGATGCCATCATGCCTTTGCCAAATTTCCACTTCCAAATAGTAGTGCATTAATCCAAGATCAATCATGTCAAAACTGAAAAAAAAAAAGACCCTTCTTGATTGCACTAATCAAACTCTCATCATTATCTATGATAACAAGGTCCTCTATGTACAACATAATCAGACTGATGCTAATACCTTGCGCAAAATAGTGAAGATTAAAATCAAAGGAAGTGTATACCAACCCTCTAGATAGGAAGTATTAAACTATAAACTGATTTTTTCCTTTCACTTACACTTCTTTATTATTGTTATTTCTCACAACTTGTAAAATAGCTAGTAACTTAGTATGTTTTAAGTTCTCTTTTCAAGGTTGAAAGTCTCTTAATTGTGTAAGACAAGTTCTTTAAAGCTTACAAACAAGCCCTTAAGAATTTTATTCAATTTAAAAAGGCTGCAATTTTATGCAATACTATTTGTTATTTTACTAAACCAAGCCTTCAACATAGTAAGTAGAGATCACAAACTAAGTTACAGGCCTTCATTCTTGATATGAAACACATGTACTCTCAGGTAGAAGTCATTGTGATCAGGGGATGGGAACAAGGAATGGACATGTCCCAAAGAATGGGAACACCACATCATCGTAATTATATACTCAGTTGCAGCAAATCGTGATCCGCCAGAAGGATCTCATTCCGGATCATGCATTCCGGATCGCAAGCGTTTCGGGACCAGAAACGTTGTCCCGGAACGCAATAGAAATTTCAAACTTTTTTATCTAGGGTCTACTTCAGTAGGTAATTATCACATTCTAATTTCTACAAACTTCAAAGAGAGAGAGAGAGAGAGAGAGAGACTGTAGAAAATGATTTAATGGTGGAAAATAACTTAATGGTAAAAAATCACTCAATGCTTCGAAAATGGACAACAATGGTCTTGAAAATGATGGCAAACTTGATAAATGAACTGCTCTTGAAAACCCCTTCCATCTGTTACCCACATTGGCATTTAAAAAAAGCGTTCCGGGAAACCCTAATGGGAAATCCAGGAACGCGATCCGGAACGCGTTCCGGAACGTGGGCTGCAACTTTGGTTATATATAAGAAAGATATTTATACACTTATGAGCTTGAAATTCATGGAGTTTGTGTAAAAAACCAGAGGATGAGTACTGTATTTATGCAAGGGCATCATTATATAAATTAAATATATTTAAAATACTTGAAGTCTTTGTTGTTTCCTGCTTAATTCTATTGTGACCAGGGAATGCATTCCCAACCATGGTCCCACGTGTAAGTCTTGGGAACATGTTCCTGGTCAAGTGGGAATCAACTTTAGCATCAGACCACGTGTGAGCATAATAACCCATCATTGATGTAACCCAAAATGAGATAGTGTCAAAGATTAATGGACAACAGAGCTAGGTTAACCTGTGAAATCAAGCGAGCTGATACCGCTTTGCAAAAAACAACAGATGCAATTTAAGCAGAGCTTTGAGATTGGTGAGTACAACGTGCAGATTGCATCTGAAAAGTGAATCTCCATTTTTTGAATTCAAGAAAATCATGTCTCAAGCAACACAGTCCGTGGAAGCCTTGAGAGTCCAGGCTAGGCATAGCCTATATTCCCATTGCCAACATAATGATCTTGAAATGGGACATATTTAGTAACAAGGAGGTCTGGATGTACTCCAAACTGGAGAAAAGTAGATGACTTGGTGGTCCTTATGCAGCCTGTTTTCATCAAAATGCACTGAGAAAAAGGTTGCAACAAAAGGTGAGGATCCTGAAATAGAATGCTCAACTTTCCCGAAGTGCACTTGCCAATGCGCCAGACTCGCAGGATCCTAAATTAGCAGACCTGACAGAGTTTGTTGCATCAGACAGAGAACCCCAACAGTCTGCACGATTGTACTTGGGATTGTCTGAATGGAAACGAACCCACACATTACTTCTATCAAGCTCTGCCA
Source organism: Diphasiastrum complanatum (assembly GCA_029204225.1). Classification (NCBI taxonomy): domain Eukaryota; kingdom Viridiplantae; phylum Streptophyta; class Lycopodiopsida; order Lycopodiales; family Lycopodiaceae; genus Diphasiastrum; species Diphasiastrum complanatum. Next base: position 42,044 of record MU832087.1, on the reverse strand, counting down.
CATTAAAATAGAATGAGATTACTATCCTAGGCATGTAAGAAAAAATGATATATTAAAGTTATCAGCGTTATCTAGAAAAACTACCTGGATGGTTTGCCAGTAATTTCTCATCTGCATAACATATTGCTTGCAACACCTGCAGCCATCATATTACAGAAAGGGTTACAAAAGTACAATATTTGCTTAGCCAGTAGTCCAAACTAAAAGATAATCCAATCTCCATAATATTGGTTAAAAGCTCAGCTGTTGTGCTTTATGCAAACATATCCGTTGCAGTTGGTTGCTAACTTATGAAGAGTCCAGCATACCTACTTAATGTTTCAAAACCAAAATTGCAATTCAACTATGAAATTAATGAAACTGATCATACTCTGCCTCTTTGTGTGTGGTACTAATAATAGCAAGCAAAGAACCATACAGCAATGTAACAACACAGGTATCTATAAGACTGCTAGCTGCAAAAGGAACAAAAATCTCTCCACTTGCATTCCTAAAATTAGTATAGAATCTAGATCACATTCCCCAAATTGTAACAATGTACCAGGGGCATCTCCCTTTCAAAAATGCGATTCCGTAAAGCGGCAGGGGCAAGCAGGCAATGCCCCCCACTGACATGGCAGTGAACGTGGAGTGAGGCCTGTCTGTTCAGCTTCCATTCAGCAACAATTTCATCTCTCATAAATCTTGTATACCAGTGCCCAAGCTGAAAGAAGAAAGTAAGCCTATAAGCCTTGCTATTAGCTAAATCTGTCAGAAGCTCAAAAAATATGAAGCATATGAATGGTTCTTAATCAAACTCCTTTATGATCTGAAATATTTGCACTCCATTATAAAATTGTTACAAACAAAGTTACACACCTGTCTCTCATTGTAGAAGGGACCAACAGAAAGTAGAAGCTGACCGGTCCAATCACTATGTGTCAACGTATAGGTCCGTGGCAGTAACTTCGTCAGAGATGCATCCACTGACATTGATTCGTCACTAGATACAACCGTAAGCTTTGATGGATCAAAATGTTCTGGATCAAACAATCTTGCCACCTTACAAGAGACATTTCCAGCCAATCTGCCATTTGTCAAGTTTTTGCAGGCAAATGCAGAACCCTTATACCCCCCTGGTGTACCTGAGCTCCTATAATCAACATCATCATTGTCTTCTACAAAAACCAAGGAAAACCTCTCTTCCATACTGCTTCATATTTTGCAGCATAAAAGACATTTTCTCCGAGCAACCATTTCTAACCAGCTTTAACATTTAGAGAACTTAAGCGTGCTATGTTGAATCATCTTCCTCAAAATAACTAAAATCTTTTCATTCCGTATTTCCACAATCAGTAACTTCTTACCTAAACCTAAAACAAAATTATTATTCCTGATGTAAATCCTTCATGAAGCTGCATGCTTCAAGAGCAAGGAAAGCTGAGAAAATCCTTTTGTAGAAGACTATATCAAGGTCATGAAATGGGCATATTGATAAAAAATAGTAAATAAGGCAGCCCCATAGATGCTTCCAAACAGGATACGGCCATGACGTATTGCAATGCAGATTCTATGCGAATATAGTGTTTAAGAACATCTACAAAGTTATCTGAAGGGTAAAGCGCACCAACAAGCTTGCAGCATGAGCAAGTGTTACAGAGCCATTCACAATATGTTACCACCATGAAGTCTGTGAAAGAGATCACAAGGTTTCTCTGAGAATTGATAGTGTTTAGAAGGTTGGAGGCCAGTAGTCGTGGTGAGCTACATGAATGTGCAATAAATGTTAACATCAAGAGTACATTTCAACATTTTGCAAGGTTTCTCTGAGAATTGACATTGTTTAAAAGGTTGGAGGCCAGTAGTTGTGGTGAGCTACATGAATGTGCAATAAATGTTAACATCAAGAGTACATTTCACAAACAACGATAATCTACACACTTTATGACACAAACTGTACCAGTTAAGATCACAATCACAAAAATTGGTATCAAATGAAGTATAGTCAGCAAAAAAACATTCACAAAACATTCTCCAACTAAGAAAACCACATGAAATATCAATGGCTGCCAATAGCTCAAGCAAATCTCCAAAAAGGATCTCCAGTACCAAGATGGAACTCCCCTAGAGATAGCTCAAGACTCCAAAACATAAACTGAATAATGATAGAATGATAATCTCTATTTATAGTAGTCAGGCAATCATTCTAGGGCATCCAATTAGGACATTTGGCCACTTGGTCAATTATTAGGCATTTGGCCCATTTAAGTATCAGTTGTATTTTAAAGGGGTTTAAACATAATAAAAGAATTGCAGGACCCCAAATAGTTGCGGGTCAGATAAGTGTATAGTAGGGAAGTATTGACTGTGTGTCCATAACACTCCCCCATTTTGAAACATTGCCGTCAATGTGGGCTGTAATTTTAATTGCTAGAGCTAGATTTGTACCGCTGTTTGTCGTTTTCTTTTGTGGGTTATGATTTCATGCTAATGGTGCTAGTCCAAGAGCCAAATCCCCTACAGTCGTGGAAATCCGCTTTTAGTACTTTAAAGCTTATGCAAGTCTCTAGTAAAAATAAAATCATATTGGTTAGTAATCAGATTATCAATGTCAGATGTTGAATGACTGAGAGATCATCATCAACAATAAGTGGAGTATCAATAGCAAGAGCATCAAGACCATCAGTATTAGGAATATCAGTATCAGGCAAAGTAGCAACAATATCAAGAGGTACGTCAGCAACAGGAAGATCCACAATAGGAGCATCGTGTACCAAAGAATAACAAGAGCGGGCCTGTGTTGATTCAGAGAACAGTGACGACACCTAGACAAACCCACACAAGAGCAGCAATGATAATGAGAGTAATAAGTGTAAACAATAACGATGAAATGACAATCACACGGGAGGCAAATAATGATCTGAAAAGACATCCAGTGCTTGGTCACCCATCCCCTTATATTCACTTCAAAAAAGGTACATTCAAAATGGGTCGTGACCCTTTTACATTTCCTCGCCCGCAGCTACACGTGGCCACATAGCTAAGTACCACGACTGCCTCCACTCAACTAACCTTTCACGCTAGTCGGACAACTAACTGAATGGGCTCATGAAATGCCCAAACGCTCACAAACCCTCTCTCATTTCATGTTAATTATCCACCAACACTTTCATACTTATCCTCTATGCCCAACTGATCTCGTAGCACAATGAATTGTTGTTTGACCAAAGGCTTCGTTATGATGTCTGCCAACATTCCCTCTGTCTGACAATATTGTAGTGATACTAAGGACCATAAATGGATCTTTGAATGATCCACAAGGTTGATAGTATGCTTGTTAAAAAGTCTATCAGAAACTAGTCATCAGAAAACAAGATCTAGTTTAGCGCTTAATAGAAAACAAGTAGAGACAATCAAAGCATTGATCAATAAGTGTAATCCAACTACAAACGTGTGGAAATAAGGCTATAGTACGGCCTGTAGACAGTGTTTACAAAGTGCCAAAGCTGGGTTTCATTGGAAATCAAGAGTAATCACCATACAATGAGAGGAAACACGAGTTTCTCCTTGAGTCTCCAAAAAGTTTCTATCTTCTCACTATGGAGAATGGGAATACATAGTAAAACACACTTGCTTTGCTAAGTTAGGTGAAAATCCAGCATGTAATAAGGAAGTAGACTCCACTTTCTTGCCCTAATGTGAAAACCCTAGCCTAGATCCAAGAGTCACGCTTTGTAGGTGCATGGTAGGTACAAATCTCATCATAAATCATGGTCTAGATTCTACAAAGTAGGATGGACACAACCACTCCTCTTGACTTGTGGTAACCTACTTTAGGTGTGTATGTACAAGTGGCACTTTGGCCATTCAAGTTACCAACAAACAATATTGACAAAATGTACAATATTCTACATGGCTAGATTTGCCAATGTAGGCAATTTTTCACACTCCTCCTCAAATCTAGCCTTGGAGATCACAATGCTTTTATCAATAACTCCAATTGAAGATCTAAGCTAAATGAATCTTTAGGTAAAGATTTAGTAAACAAATCAGCCAAGCAACTTGATGATGGCACGTGTTGGAGCTTGATCTCTTTACCTTGCACTTTTTCCCTCACGAAATGATGAGCAATTTCGATGTGTTTGCTCCTTGCATGGAATGTAGGATTAGTTGCAAGTGATTTGGCTAATTGGTTGTCACAAAAGATGATAGGGATCTCCTCCTCCATGACATGAAGCTCCACCAATAGCCTTTTGAGCCACAAGACCTCCTTGCATGTTGATGTCAAGGCCTTGTATTCGGATTCTGTGGAAGATAGGGAGATGGTATCTTGCTTTTTGGAAAGCCATGATACTACTCCATCACATAGAAAGGTGGCAAAGGCACTTGTTGATCTTCTATCCACTTTGTCACCTGCAAAATCTGAGTCACTATAGGCTCTTAAGCCAAGATTAGTTCCTCTATACAAAATGCCAAAATTCTTAGTGGATGAAATGTATATAAGAACTCTTTTGGCCATCTTTCAATGTGAAACTAGAGGACTTTGCATGAATTGGCTTAACTTTCCAACACTATAACTAGGATCAGGTCTAGTTATAGCTAAATAGATCAAGGAGCCAATAAGCCTTCTATATAATGTGATGTCCTCAAAGGATGCTTCATCACAACCAATAGATGCTTTTACATGTTGCTCCATTGGTGTCTCAATGCCTTTACAATTCTTCATTCCAAATCTATCTAGGATGGATGTAGCATATTTAGATTGAAAAATGAAGCTAAAATCACATCCTCTAATAACCTCTATTCCAAGAATGAAGCTTAATAGGCTGAGATCTACCATCTTAAACTCTTTTGCTAAAGCAATTTTTACATCTCTAATTCCATCTAGATCATTACCACTCAAGATAATGTCATCTACATACAAAACAAGAATAATGATCATGCCATCATGAAAACTTATATACAATGATGGATCATAGGCACTCATTACAAAATTGATGGAAATGAGAAAAGAGTTTAGCCTAGAGTACCATGCTCTAGGTGCTTGCTTGAGCCCATAAAGGCTCTTCTTCAAAAAGCACACATTTGCGCTGATCATCCTCAACATTTCGGATACTCAGATCGGCCATGTGTCTGAAGCTCAGACATCCAAAGAAGTCTGGGACACCTTGAGCACATTATACGAAGTGCGAGATATAGCTTCCAAGCTACATCTCAGGAAGAAATTTTACTCCCTCAAGATGGCAAATGGTGGTTCCCTGCAGAATCACATCAACCAGTTCAAGAACCTGTTGAAGCAAATGGCCACTAGCGGATCTATCATTGACGATCAAGACACAATAATGCAACTTCTTACAAGCTTGCCAAGCTCATACGACAGCTGGGTCATGATCATCACGACGCATCCAGAGCTGACTCTTTCAAGAGTCATTAGAATGTTGTTGCATGAAGACACGTGGAGGAACAAAACCTTCAATTCCTCAACTGATTCTCATGCCTTGTACACCAACAGAGGCCAGACTAAGCAGAAGAAGAAGAAAGGCCCGAAGCAATCAAAGCAAGACCAAAAAACAACACAACACAAAGAACAGTCAAATTCGCAGACTAAGAAGAAGCTGTTCTGTAGATACTGCAAGAGAAACAACCACGAGATTCAAGACTGCCGGATACTACAAGTGAAGAATAACAGCAAGGGACAATCAAATCAATTGGCCAATGCAGCTATAGAAGCTCCATAGCCTATTCAAAAAGCGGATCATGATGCCTTCATGACCAGCTATCAAGGAGCATCTAACGACAGTTTTTGGCTCATGGATTCTGGCGCCACTCAGCATATGACCAGCCTCATTGGCCATTTCGAGTCCTATACACCCTATAGTACCAATAAATACGTTCACCTTGGCGATAAAGGTGAAGGTATCCCTCTTCTACCAGATCCCTCACAAAATGATATTGGATCCCAATGTGCTTGCTTCTCTTGTGGAACCCTGTGTTCTTGCTAAGAAACAGGCAGCCTTGGTTGTCATTGAACAATTTCATTTCATGGTTCGCGATTCCCAGCTCATCCATGTTCCTTTGCAGCATGACAGACCCCCATGTATTCTACCTTCGTTGACGAGAGAGCAGTTGATGCTTGCTTCTTGCAACTCCAACTTATGCATCCTCCCCCCATCATGAATACGTAGCCACACGTGGACCTTCTGTCATCTCGATCGCCGGCCCGTCTGAGTCAGTGAACCCGATCACTGCCTCATCAGTTTTCCTGAAGACTAGCCCAAACCCTTCAGGTATTTTATCACTCTCTTTCCTGCTTCCCAATGCTGTTCTCCCGGATCTGACAAGAATTGGCTTAGCTTGGTAACTGCAGTCGCAATGCCAGGTCTCGTGCTCACCATGGCGTACATCAGCGACCCCATCAATTTTCTGAAAGGTCGTCGACTCAAATCATCCCTCTCTTGTTGAGATGTAGGGCACATCTCTGTGCTTAGCTGAACGTTTGTGTCTAGTGGGGTACTTACTGGACATGAATCCTGCATTCTAAACCTTGATATGATGTTATGAATGAATTTTTCTTGCCCCATCCAAGTTATTCCCTGTTCTTCGTTTCTCTTAATCTGGACACCTAAACAGAAGTGTATGCTTCCCATATCTTTTACTTCAAAATTGTTCTTGAGCTGTTCTTTTACATCCCTTATTTCCTGTTTATTGTTTCCAACGAGAATAATGTCATCTACATACAATGCGATGGCCAGAAAAATTCCAGGCTCTTCCAAGATATGGACACTATTGTCAGAATGACATCTCTTGAATCCAATGCTCAAAAAGAACTGATCTTTCTACAAGTACCACATTAGCAAGGAGCCAAAAATTCCGAAGACTAGCAAATGTGGCATCCGGCGATGATTGAAGAAATGGATTCGATAAACAAAAATAGAGCATGGGATTTGGTGCAGTTACCAGAAGGAGAAGGCCGATAGGATGCAAATGGATATACAAGTTGAAACTTGATGGAGAAGGGAAAGTTGACAGGTACAAAGCCAGGTCATGGCGAAGGGGTGCACGCAAATTGAAGGACTGGACTTTGATGAAACATTCGCACCAGTGGCGAGGATAGGTTCAATCAGAATACTTCTAGCCTGGGCTGCAATAAATGACTTTGAGATGTACCAATTGGATGTCAAAACAGCTTTTTTGAACGGAGATTTGAATGAAGATGTATACGTGCTGCAACCTGAAGGTTTTGAACAGGGTTTCAACAAGGTGTGCAAATTGAGAAAAGCATTGTATGGCCTCAAACAGGCCTCTCGTGTATGATATGAAAGAATGGAGGTATTCCTTAAGAGCAGAAGATTCCAACGATGTAACACAGACCAAAGTGTGTTCTTGATCAAATTCCGAAATCACAGTCATGGCAATCTACGTCGATGACATTATCTTGATTGGTAATGACATCAACAACTTGGAAGAATGCAAGAGTGAGTTAAAATCAGAATTCAAAATGCAGGATATGGGAGATCTCCGGTATACAAGTAAGCAGGGACAGGAAAAAAGAGGAGTATCCATTTGAGTCAAGAAAGATAAATCATGAACATGCTGAAACTATATGGCATGGAGAATTCAAATCCAGTCGGGACTCCACTGGAACCAGGTATTGAACTAAGCTCAGATAAAAGTCTCATTGGATCACTAATGTACAATATGGTGTGCACTAGACCAGACATTTCTACTGCCACAGGAATTTTAAGTCGATGCCTAGTAAACCCTGGGCTAGAGCACTGGCAGGCAGCTAAGAGGATTTTAAGATACCTCAAGGGAACGTTGAGATATGAATTACATTACCATGGACCCTGCAATGGAATATCAGGATTTGTTGACTCTGACTGGGCGGGTGATGTAGACGACAGGAAGTCGATATATGGATTCTTCTTGATGGGGAATGCAGCAGTGAGCTGGGGAAGTTGTAAACAAAAGTCGGTTGCTCTCTCATCAACAGAGGCTGAGTTGATGGGATTATGTCAAGGGGTAAAAGAATATCTTTGGATCAGCAACTTTTGCACGGAATTGGGCATAACAACTGAAGGCATGTACATATGTAATGACAATCAGTGTTCTATCTTCATATGTAGAAATGGAGGTTTTCATAAGAAAAGTAAGCATATCGACATACAGCATCACTTTGTCAAGGATCTAGTGCAGAGTCAGAGGATGATCTTGCATTACTGTCCAACAGAAGATATGATTGCAGATCTTATGACAAAACCATTCCCTAAGAACAGGTTTACTCGTTTAAGGGATGCAATGGGGTTAATGGAGCTGATAACAGAAGATGGCTAGGATTGAGGAAGGGATTGTTGGTGCTCGACTATGGCCCAGTGTGAACTTGAGCACCACGTGGTAGTTTCTTGACGTATGTGTGACACGTCATTATAAGACGTCCAATTTGGGATCTTGGCATGATCATGATCGGAAGTATATGTACAGAGAATGTGACTGATAATATACGCCTTTTTGCTGTCAGTGTTTTATGTGTTCATCTGATTTTCATTGTGTGAATGTTAGATGATTGATGATCATTGTTCTCTTTTGCTTATGCGTCACTGATTTTCTGTCAGTACTCTAACAAATAACATTACAATGCAGAGGCGAAGAACAAAGATTTTGCTTAGATATCAATATTTAGTTCTAACTTTTCAAGCTGACTTCCTAACCGTAGTGCACAGAGCTGGCTAAGCATGTGATGAGAAGTGGCATACTACAACTTCAAAAGCAGTGCTGAACTCCCACATTGACAGACTGCAAATTCCCAAATGTGAAGCAGGAACAAAGAACTTACCACTGCAAGCTTTGGGCGACTCCGACTTTGATAGAACTGCGGATCTTTGCTCAGGAGATGGGATGGCCTCTCCCGAGCCTGCGCCAGCCCCTCTACTTTCAAGGCAGCGCAAGGAGGGGCGTGCACTGGAGGTCGTGTAGGCTGAGAAGCGCGAGGAGAGATCATGAGATGATGATGATGAGACATTGAGGGGAAGGAGTGGTAAGACGGCAGATATGGCGAGGAGAGAAGAGCCATGGAGGGAGGGAGGGAGAGAGAGAGAGAGAGAGAAGTGCGGAGCTGATTCCTTACCACATGAAAGAGAGGTCAATTTTGGGCAAGGTAGTTGGATAAGGATATGGGCCATCTCCTAGGACCTATTGCCCTTCTTTGAAAGGCACAAATTTCACGAAGTGGGATTGAAAGGCCAACTTTACAATTATCCTTCTCCTTGAAAAGTTAAATTTCATTACAAGATTAAAATTCTGATTTTTTACATGTTTAAAAAAGGTTGAAATCTTCTTGCATGTTTCGTTTGGAAGGTGGCCTTCAAATTCGAATGTCAAATGAAACTTGGAAATTGAAATGACATTCTAAATGAAAAGGTATGTATGCATAGTAATTTCCAAGAAGTCTTGACTCTTGTATGGGCCTCACAAAGGAGTAGCCCCCAACACAAGTTTATCATCCACCATTTGTCATCCAACACAAGTTCATCATCCTCCATGTGTCACTTATCCATTCTTAGTAGCTCCAAAGGAATTGCCTTTTTAGACAATCCACCTAATGGCGAACTTCATGTCATGTGGCAATGGTTATTTGTTGGTTATTTGCAACCTTATTTTCATACATATTGATTTTAAAACTAGGTGATCCCAATTCCCAAAGTTCAAGATCACCTTCGCAATATTAATGTGTAGTCCAAGTTGGAAGATCATTTCATCTTTGGAAAACAAAAAGTAGAAACAACATTGCAATCTAAAAACTATCTAAAAAACAAGGTGATTTGAAAGCTTACAACAATATTTGCTTACACATGTACTATGTTGAAGAAGCATTGGATTATAGATAAATGAGCCAATAAGAAGCCTTTGCAATTTATGATGATATTACAAAATATATTTATTTGCTCAAATTGACTAAATGAAAACATGTCAACTATTTTGCACATGATTGTGATATCTTGAAACTTCAAATCAGAGGCATTTTTGTGCTTGAACTCATAAAACTGAGACACGTTAGCTGTAACAAACACTCACAATATCTTATCACGTCTTGACAAAGTTAAACGTTGAGAACAATTTGTTTGGGGGAGAGAGAGAGAGAGAGAGAGAGAGAGAGAGAGAGAGAGAGAGAGAGAGAGAGAGAGAGAGATTAACGAAACATAGCTCCTCTTGCCAAAGCAAGACCAAACCTTTTGAACATTTATTCATAATCCAACAAGGTAAAACATAGCTGAAAGCATACAGGACTTCAAAGAAAGAAAGCACCGTATAGCAAAACAAATTTCAAGACATCCAGCTGATACCTGCCACCATCGCACCACACAAAACCGCACAAGTTAGCACAGTGAGGAAGACAGGTGTCAACGTTGAATGTCAGTTGTCATCCATGTCCAAAATAAGTTTAGCAGCTTAACAGCTTAAAATATTTGATCATAAATGTAGTTCAATCTTCCCTATGTAACATATGATTATTCGCGATAGGCTTTCCCATATTATCACCATATCATGGCATTCCGCCATTCTGATCAGTCTTATGGTACTAGTCCATATCAATTTATAAAGTAAAAGCATACGTATTTGAAAAACAACTGTATTATATAAGTGGCGATTAACAAATGAGAGATAACATGGAACGATACTCAGATATGGGGCAAATCCATGCCATACCAATACCTGAACCCGTAATAGGTATAGTACCATTTTTGAAACCCTTGAGCATATCCATGCTTTCCAAGAGTACGCCAGCTATCGTATAGTTTCATAAAATTTTGAAATTCTGATCATGTCTTAAGAAACATTATATCATCACTTGTACGCGCTTAAAATTAGCCAAGTATTTTACTCTAACACTTGTAATAGGATTAGGGCAGATCCGTGCCATACCAATCCCTACAAATGCAGCGATCCCTTGTACAAATCCATGTACCTTAAAGGCGTATAGGTTATCATTACTTGTATTATTGTTCATAACACTTACTTATTGGGAAAAGAAAATAGCAAAGTCACCATATGTGTAGCCCAAGTCACTTACACATGTTATCATTGCGAAACGAGAGACATAAGTACAATAGTTTAAGCTATTCTGCTATAGGTGCAAACCACAACCATTTCCTATAACCATTCATAAACGTAGATGCATCCTATTATATACACCATTACCTCTTCGTAAACCAGTGCACGAAGCAAAGTGTTCAATAATAACCTGAATAGATGTCGCGTGCGAATCTTGTGAGGAAGCCATATTTGTTTACGAACGATACTTCCTTCGAAGATTGGTAATAGAAGTTTTTCGAGTCTAGTTTTTGCCACAACAGTGATAGCATAAAAAGCATTGCCAATCATGCTATATTTGCTTTATGAAACGAAGTCTCTGCTTATGTTTTTAGCAAAAAGGGAACGAAGATGGTTTCTTTATGAAGATGATATTCAGCACACATACCTGTATACGAGCGTATTCCGAATCCGGTAATGGAATCGGGATGCAATATCGCAGTAGGGAAATCTCTGTAAAGCAAGAGACATATGGCATTTGCTTGTCATTGAATACAAATATCATAAACCATACATCACGTGGTGATTGTAATACCACACAACAGACAATAGTCGCTGTCAACCAGTGATGCATCAACACTATCATTGAGAACACATATACCTACATAAATTGTCGTGCTATCATCGCTACCCTTTTAGTGATGAAGGTGCCTCATGGATATATAAACAATGGTTCAATCAATCAAGTGTTATGAAAGTAATAGCACTACATAAACTGTAGTGCTATCATCGCTACCCTTTCAACGATGAAGGTGCCTCATGGATATATAAACAATGGTTCAATCAATCAAGTGTTATGAAAGTAATGTAATTGTTGCACCAGCGAGTGCGTTTGTGATCCATAAAGCATAACTATCAAGCCATATCATATGCATATGAGTGAGGCAGAAGTGCATGAGGCAGAAGTGCGCTGTCTGCGCATGATCAATGTGTAGATTTAACACAACATTGCCATATATTTTTATGTTAGAGGATAGGATAGAAACATCCAAAAAGCTTTGCCAAAAGAGTAGTCCATCGCGATTTGCAGCCTATACTTGCTTCAGAAGTAAATGGAAAGTATACATTGATTGAGTTGTTATCTCATAAGGTACTGGATCGCGATCCAGCGCCCTTCTTATGCCATAGTTTATACTCTACACACAACTCATATAAGCAATTCTTTCGTATGCTATCAAAAATGAAAAGCAATAGATACAAAGGCATACCGTTCCGTGTGATTATGCCGATCAGAGAGCCGTAGATGGGCGCATCCAAATGTGAGCCAGCATGAGAAAGAAGGAGATGAGGAGGAGGAGAAGAAAGCAAAGTGAAGGTTCTGATAGTGGCACCCTTCTTATATAGACTTTTGATAAAATGAAAATTGGAGGGAAAGTATACTTTTGAATTCTGAACTTGTCAAATATATATATATATGTGCTTGATTATCACAATAAACTCATGTAATCTCCTCGGCCTTGATCACATGAAGCTCCTCCAAAAGTCTCTTGAGCCATAGAATCTCCTTGGTGGTTGATGTCAATGCTTTATGCTCGGCTTCACAAGAGGATAGAGAGATGATATCTTGCTTTTTTGAAAGCCAAGATATAACTCCTCCACATAGGAATGTAGCAAAGGAAGTTATGGATTTTCTATCCATCTTATCACCTACTGGCCAATCAAATGCTAGGGGGTACAAATAAACATTAATCCCTAACACTCCCCCGATTAATGTTTACTTTGTTATCTATTACTCATTGAAGTTCTCTAAACTTCTAAAACTTCTCTTTGCCAAGTCCAATCTGCAACTTGCTCTTCTGTAGGGCAATAGATAAGCTCCACTTCACCATTTTGAATCTTCTCTCTAAGAAGTGTTGTTGTACTTTGAAAAGAAATATTTTAGCTTTGATTTTTCCTTCTTGGATTTGCCTTTGGAGCTTGATCTACCATCCTTGTCCTCGGCCTCCTAGCCTTGGTTCTTCTTGGATGAATGAGTCTTCTTTTTTCCTTTGAGTGAGAAGTTGGCCTTCTCATCACCTCCTTGCAAGGACATTCCTCCCATCCTTGCCTTAAGATGTAGCATCCTACTCTCCTCGGCCACAAGCACATTATGGAGCTTGTCAATTGTAGGTAGCTTATCTTGGATGGCAAAAATTTGGACTAGATTGATATAATCTTTTCTTAGTCCATTTAGAATGACTTACACAAGTTCATTATCTTGGATTTCATCTCCAATTGAAGCCAATTCTTTGTTCAAAGATTTAATCCTAAGCACATACTCATGTGCACTCTCTCCACTTCCTTTCATGTTTTGAAGCTCTTGATTTCTAAGCATGAGTATCCTTGAAGTGTTATTGGATTCATAAATGCCTTCTAATGAATCCCAAGCCTCCTTGGCTGAGATACAAGATGACACCTCTGTTAAGAGGTCATTGCTCACATTCATCTTGATGCAATGTAAGGACAATCTAGCCTTTCTCTTGTATCTAGCTTGCTCTTGTCCACCAAGAGGTTCAGCTTCCTCTTCTTGGACAATGTCATCGAGATCATGGAGCACCAAAAGTGATTCCATTCTGACTTTCCAAATGGAATAATTAGTGGATGTGAGCCTCTCATTGGCTTCAAGCAAAAGTTCACCCATGGATGCCATAATGAATGATTTTGCACTTGAAATTCACAAAGATTCCACTCAATGGAATGATCTAAGGTAGACCTCTAGCACTCAAGATGCTTCTAGTCTCGGCCCAATCCAACTAGCACAAAGCTTGGTTGATGGTACAATGAGATCACTACCAATTTCTAGCAAATCACTAGCTAGATCTATGATTTAAATTGGCCATCAACTCCCTAGTTTTTTTGGGCATATCTGGGCTTCCACATATTCACATCAATGATTCATTACAAGATCTAATCATTGACATGGAAATTATGAAGCTAAATCTAGACAATGCACCAAAAATCTTGAAAAATGGATGTGTGTGAAATATAGGACAAATTCAATATTAGCCTACTTGTAAGACAAGTCTAGTATGGACTCACACGTGTGAACAGTACACCTGCAGCCCACAACTCGATTTGATCCAAAAAATTTGATGCTACCACTCACTTCTAGCAGCTCGCCCTCACAAGATTAGATCACACACTCAAAACTTTCTAAATTTGGGTGTGTTCATTGATCATTTTCATAGCCTCTTGTGCTTGGCTCTGATACCATGTTGAAATCACTTAATTTTGGACCTTAATTGGATCTACAATCGATCCACAAGAGGTGTTGGGTGCTAATTAGATAGATCAATCTCAAATCTAATGTCTAGATTTGGATCTAGATCAAAAATTGCATCTAACTAGCAAGAAAAACTTGACAAATGATCAAACCAACTCAAGAGTGGCCTCACACATGTGAAACTCATTCACATGGGAATGCTTAACCAATCAATGAAATGATGTCAAATGGCAATCTACTTGACTAGCTTTCAACAAACTCAATCTAACTAATTCTAGATGCATTTATGACTACCATCCACACGTGGAAACAGGATCCACACGTGTGGGATCAAGTTATGTACAAATTAACTTAGATCTAAAAGCTAAAATTTGAAAATTTCAACAGAATTTTGTAGCACTATCAATACACGCAATCTTGAATATACTCCAAAGACTTGTCATCGGATATGCTTGAGCGTCCCACCATGCTTGAGCTTGTCTTTGAAAACATAACGAGGTGAAGTAGATATTATCCTCTTCAGAATAATGGTGATGATGAAAGTAAGCTTTCCAATTTAGTCAACCAAATCTTTAATACTAATGGACCTTGGTTGTCTGTCAAAAGAAAAGTTATACAATGCGATTTCAATTTGTATTTTGTCATTAGGTGGAAGTTAAAAATTTTTACTACACCAGAATCCATCATTAATTACTAATAAAATCTTGTAAACTGTGAGTTCGCCAACTAAAATATAATCACAAAGGAATTCGATAGGTCACTAACATGTTCTTTTCTAGCCACTTAAGATTCTAGGCCCTCAAAAAATAAAGTGGTTGTGAATGGAAGGTGTAACAAACTAAATTGACATAATGGATCAACTATATACAATTTACATTTGTGCAAATGTAAGTACAAAGAAGATGGCATGGAGCCGTTGTGCTGTCTGGAGGAGATTGTGACTGCTGTTGTCAATGTCAGATCGTTGCATAGTACAAGAAGTGGTCGTGAGAAGGCTTCGACTATTCAAAGTTGTCGATTAGTCGATGACATTGAGATAGTGTGGCCTTCACGATAAGCCGGGTAAGTCAACAAGTCGGACCTCTCGATAAGTCGGACAAGTCGATATGTCAATATGTCAGTTGAGTCAACAAGTCGAACTCCCCGATATGTTGGCCAAGTCGGGCTTCCCGATAAGTCGGCCGGGCCATTCTTTTGCCTGTCTTTAGTAATAGAGTAATTCTGCAGACTGTGCGACAATGCATGTAGAATTGCAGCAATATGAAGGAACTAGATTAACATGGGATTCAGGAGAGTAGAGGAGATAAATCCAACAATTGTTTTAGTGGAAATCCATTGCCAACTCCTTTGATGAGCATTCCACCAATTTGACACTAGCTTCTTTTGTTCCCTCCATGCTTAAAGATGATCTTGGGCCTGAAACCTCGACTTTTTTGAAAATAGCTACACCATAAAGAGGGAAATCGGAGGCCTCCATGCCTCATCATGACCATGAATATCAAGATCAAAAAATGCACAAAAGTGTTGACTGCCAAGATTTTGCATACCAGCTTGACTAATCCACAAGTTATGAACTTTTTGCATGATAGACTTTGTAAAGTCCTAAACCAAGAATCCTATTCTAAACATGCCAATAACAAGCAACACAAGGGAAACAAATGGTGGACAAACCAACCCAACCAAACCTAGATCGAACGGATCTAGCCCCCAAGCTATGGATCAATCACAAAGCGGAATGAGGCATTGCTCCAACAGCATACGACTACCAGTCACACAATCCAAAATACACTAGTGAGAGCCCAATAGGTATAGTTATACCCTCCAAGGCCCATGCACCACTAGTAGTGCACTGTGACACCGAATTGTGACACCTCACTGGACACCTCTATAGCCTATCCGGGCCACGTCATCCAGTTCCCCAATGACTCACTGATAGACCCATACAAATCCACCATCAAGAGTTTAGGCCTACAAACATTTGGACACGCTACTTGAGACCAGTCATGGGCATGACATTCTTCCCCCCTTATTCAAGTTCTGTAGAACTTAAAGCTAGGAAAATTTGTCCTTAAGATCCCTTCCTGATACCAAGAATCATCATTGTTTGTGCAACTCTTCCATCGAACCAGATGCTTGGTAACTATGCGATTTCTCAATCGTTTAGTTCTTGTATCCAAGATCCTTCCGGACTCAAGTCGAGACACACCCAATAATTTATCCAACAGGCCCAGTTGATCTCCAAAATCAAGATGCTCTCCTTCATGTAGACTCTACTAGAGTCAGCTTACGTGAAGAACCAGATGCATTTGAGTTCCTTCTGGGAGGTCCAACTGGTATGCTAGGAATTCGATCTTTTACAAGATCTAATACGGTCCTCTATATCTAGGAGACAATTTGTAATGCTTGTCGGTACGCACTACACTAAAATCCTTCGGGATTTTTAAATACACCCACCCTTAATCTAGCCATGGCACAAAGAGTCATTCCAAAGTTAGGGTCTCAATCTAGAATACCTCTAGAATTTACTCTTAAGTCCTAATCTAGAATGACTTAAGATTCACCTGAACTTCATTACGTGAAGCTCTAACTTTTGGCTACCATCAGCTATCCAACCCTACCTGAGTCTTCCGGGATAGTATATCATCTTTTCCAATCGGAAAAAGATAAGGCCAAAAGTTCTCGTGTATTCTATGCACATAAACCTTTAAATGAATCTAAAATTGACTCATAAAAGTTGTGACTTATAAGCAATACATTTCAACAATAATATCCATAAGAGAAATTATATTGTTGATTCAAACAACTAACTCAGAAGTAGCGCTTATGACTCAGTTAGTTGTATAGGATTTAGAAAATATTTGAATGGACGGGTGTGGATCCGAGACACCACATTCAATCTGATTCTAATTCCACGTAGGTCAATAACAATTTTCAATGAGAAATTACTATGACCTAGTGAGAAATTGTCTCTATACAATTCTCATCCATATGCTTATGTATTCACGACTAGTTTATACATGCAAATAACTTAGTCCAAGGAATCCTTTGTAGATCCACATGATTAAAAGTTTGTACAAAAGGTTTATGATTACACACTCATGGCAGTCCCGATGAAAGACAACAAGGATGAATCCACCAAGATGACAAAAAAGAGCAAAAAGAAAGTATTGGATTCCTTGAAGTCAATCAAGATGGACTCAGATACAGTGTCATCTTCTACATAGGTGACAGAAAATCAAAAAATGACTAGTCGGGCTAAGATCAATATGCTGAAAGAGGAATCTCGATGAGCGCCAGTTCACGAGATGCTTGAAACTTTCAAGAACTATACCTTGGATGACGTGGTAATCATGATGCCGCAAGCCCAGAGAGAACCTGATCAAAGTTAGGCACCAGCGGAACAAGTCTTCGAGGGACCTGTGCGAACACAGCCAATGAACCTTGTCGAGCCAGTTGAAGAAGAAAAGATAGTGCATGTGAGGGAGCAGCTAACACCCACACAGTTCAAGAGACTATGATCATTGTTGGTGAAACACAAAGACTATTTTGCATGGAGTTATAGTGACCTGAAGGGCATTCCACCAACAGTAGTCCAACACACCATACCCTTGGTGGACGGAGCAGTCCCCAAGGTAAGCCGTTATTACCGCTGCAACCCGAATTATACTAAGCTAATCAAGCAAGAGTTGCAAAAGCTGATGGATGCAGATTTCATCTATGAAATCGAACACACGGAATGGGTATCACCGATAGTTATAGTACCCAAGAAGAACAGGAAAATGTGGATTTGTGTGAATCTGAAGGCGCTAAATGCAGTCACCAAAAAGAACCATTTTCCTTTACCATTTACGGAAAGTGTCCTCGACAGGGTAGATGGCGCCGAAGCCTACAGTTTCCTAGATGGCTTCAACGGCTACAATCAGGTGAAGGTAGCTCCCCAGGACCAACACAAAACAACATTCGCCACGGAATGGGAAACCTATGCCTATAAAGTGATGCCATTCAGACTTTGCAATGCCCCAAGCACTTTCCAACGAGTCATGCAGGCGGCATTCAAAGATTATTTGCAAAAATTTCTGGAGATTTTCCTGGACGATCTATGCGTGCATGGACTAGATTCAGAACACTTATCAAACTTGGAGAAGGTGTTACAAAAATGCCGTGAATACCAGATCTCCCTGAATCCAGAAAAATGTCAATTCTAGGTGACACATGGCTGAATTTGCGACCATATAGTGTCAAGACACGGGATCGCCATAGATGTATCTAAGATCAGGATCATTGTTGATCTACCACCACCGGGGATGATCTGCGAGGTCTACATTTTCATGGGTCATGCTAACTATTATAGGATATGCATTCTTGATTTTTCCAAGTTAGTCTGGCCAATTTACAAACTCACAACGGATCCACATTGGAACGAGGAAGCCCTAAAGGCTTTTCAGAGGCTTAAGGATGCATTGGTTTCAGCACCAATCTTACGGTTACCCAATTGGTCCATTGAGTTCCACGTGCATACAGACGCATCGAAGTATGCAGTTGGAGCAGTCTTAACCCAGCCAAGTGAACACAAAAAGGATTTTCCAATCCGATTTGCAAGCCGATAGCTCAGTGATACCGAAATGAATTATTCAACCACAGAGCAGGAAGCACTGGCAATGATCTATGCGGTTAAGAAATTTTGACACTACTTGATGGCCACACATTTTGCTTTTTATACGGACCATCAACCCTTGCTCTATCTCGCTAATAAAACTTGCAACACCGGAAGGATCACCAGATGGTTACTTCTGTTGTTGGAGTTTGATTTTCGGATAGTAGTTCACAAGGGAAAACAACATTACATGGCAGATCACATGTCAGAATCAAAGGGAAGGAGATTCCAAACCAACCCGATGATGAGCTGGTAGATGTTGTCTTATTTTACGTGGACACAATACCAGAATGAGTGGCCGACATTGTTGAATATCTAATGCAGGGCCAACCAGACAAATCATTACCAAAGGAGAAACAACGGAAATTGATCTTAAAGGCTAGACCTTATCAGTTGATTGCCGGCCAGTTGTATCAAAGAGGTCCAGATGGAATTCTTCGGCGGTGTATTCTTCCTCATGAGGCCACCCAGATCGTTTCGCTTTCACATGAAGGCATGGGTGGAGGTCATTTTGCATCTGACATTATAGTTTGCAAGATCCTGCAATTGGAATGTTGGTGGCCAACGATTCATAAGGATACGGAGGAATACTTGAAAAAGTGTGATGTGTGCCAAAGGGCTAGGAGACCAACGAGATTAAATCACAACTTACTACACCCGGTCTTAGCCCAAGCATCATTCAAAAAGTGGGAATTGAATTCACCCTGCAGCAAGGAGTTCTCAGGCTCGATACATAATCGTAGCCACAGACTGCCTCACCAAATGGGTCGAAGCCAAGGCAGTAAGAATAGCTGATGCTAGGACCACTACCAAGTTCCTTTATGAAAATATCATTATACGCTTCGGATGCCCGGTGGAGCTAGTCAGCGATCGCGAAAGCCATTTAATCAACGAGACCATCAAGGTCCTGTTGGAGGAATTCTTTGTGATCCACAGAACCAGTATACCTTATTATCCTCATGGTAATGGGCAAGCAGAATCAAACAATAAGATCCTATGTAGCGTGCTCACGAAAATAGTTGAAGCTAGCAGATCGAATCGGGAACATAAGTTGCAGGCTGCACTGTGGGCATTTGGGACAGCATATAAAGGAAGCACTGATCAAATACCCTTCCAATTGGTATATGGTCAGGATGCTGTAATGCCAGTAGAGTTTTTAGTTCCTTCATTAAGGATTGCCACCACGCAACGTCTTAATGAGTCCAAATCTCTACAACTACGCCACGAAGTTCTGCATAAATTCTGTGAAACACGCTTACTAGTTGTGCACACACTGGCAGCTGAAAAGAAAAGACGCAAGGAATGGCATGATTGTAGGTTACAAAAGAAGGATCTTCGCTGCAGAGATCTGGTCCTGATGTATAAAACCAAGGCGGTCAAGGAAAAGTTAAAATTTACAGGCGAAGGTCCTTATAGGATCAAGGAAGTTCTTAATCATGGAGCCGTGAATTTGGAAAAGCTAGATGGGACACCATTTGATACACCCATCAACGGTAGCCGGTTGCACAAGTACTAGCCACCACATTAAGGCAGATCCATATTGGGGGTGGCACATTACAAAAAGCTATTATGCTAAGCCATCATCGCTAGATCTAAGAAGATCAAGCCAAATCAAACTAGATCCATCAAGATTCAGACAGATCTGGCAAGATTGGGAAAATCCATCAGAATCCAAGAAGGATCTAGATCTAGATAGGATCAAGAAGGAAGTAGATCATCAGATTGACTGATGGATCTGTTACCAAGAATCCATCAAAATTTCTAGAGAACTACCAACAGTCAAATCAAGCCTGCATGAAGCTGATTACTAGTTTACAAAAGTTAAAAATCAGAAAATCTCGAGATCTCATCAAAAAACACTCTGAAAGAGCACTTTTTTCTTGATTTTTTGAGATCCCCTGGTAGATAGCTCTTGAAACTTGGACAGACACCAGATCTGACTTAGATGCATCCATGAAAATCTCTGTGAGAGTTTCTGATGGAGGAATCATCATTTTCTAGTGTATGCGAGAGTTCCCAGAAGCTGAATCAGAACCCTCGCAGAGCCTCAAGGTCATCTTGCCAGCCCTTGCAAGGTGCCTAAATGGAATCAGAGCAGTAAAATTAGCCTGCCTACATGGTCTGATCTTGAAAATCCAATCACAGGAACAAGTTGTGCGAGATATCACTTCCTGCGAGAGTGAACCCTGAGCGATTTGATCGGCAACACGAACTCCGTCACCCACCGACGACACTCGATGATACGAAGAGGCAGCTTGTACCAGAACAAATACTGACACATAGAAAGCGAACTGGCGTTCAACGTGAATATCTAGTGAAGTGGCTACGGGCTCCACTTATTGAGGCTTCTTGGGAGTACGAAGACAAACTTAAGGAGGGAGCCCCTGAAGTACTAGCAGATTATTTGCAGAAGAACCAACGCAATAGCCGTTTTTCCAGATCGGCACACAAAGCACTACCTGGCGGCATGCCTCCTCCATAAACATTCATGGCCATTCTGAAGTTCAAGGAACTTCCCGGTATCTTTCTTAAGTTTGCCAATAAATCACTTGCAGCTTTACACAGGTTTTACGTAAGTGAACTTTATCTACACTTTTCCTGTGCTACTGCCAATGTATTTTGTAATTCAAAGTTGTTAAGGCTGGTGAATTAAGCCCGTGCCATACGTCCTAGGTCTAGTTTGGCCCTGATGAGGACATCAGCTTTTTCAAACGAGGGGAGGATGTTGTAAAGCTGACTCAGGTGCACCCAGCGTGCCATGTAAGACTCTAAGGGGTGACACTCCCTAAGGTCCCAGAGCAAGTTAGAACGTCAAGGACTGAGCCTCCGACCTGTGGTGAGCCAGTCAAGTAGTCACAAGTCATGAGCTAGCTCTGCAGCTCGAGTCATGGCCTAGTCAGGAAGCAAGTTGATTCTACCACCGGAACGGATCCCGGGACCCATGTCCGAGAGCCAGACTGATTCTGCCAAGCTTGCCAGGCTTAATCAACAAAATAAAAACTAAGTCCCAAAAGGCGTGCTTTACCAGAAAGCACTATGTTTCAGAACAGAGGGGGTGCGCCGAATCACAGCAGAACTATAGGGGGAGTCTGGCAGACAGAAACTTGGGCAACTCAACCAGCGCCAAGAATCCAGTTGCCAGGTCTCAGCTCCCTCTACCAGCACGAGCCAGGCACAATGCCCAGCACGTGTTGGTGGCCCCGAGACCGGTCAGTCTATGTATGAATGTAACCTCTTCCAAATCTAATAAAGTTGATCCTTGGGGATGATTACCATTTCGGTTTCGCCTCCGGGACTGGTCCAAGTGGAAGGACCCTTACTACAACCTTTTTGCGTCGTTGGCGCCTAAGGGTCCCTGTCATCGACATGGGGCTTGCCGCTATGCCAATCGATCAGTTTGGCGACCACTATGCCTTGGGTTTCATGTGTGGCTTGTCTTTGCCTTTGGTTACCTTTTGGGGACGGATTCTGAGTTGGCTTTTGGGTTGGTTGGGATTCCAGTTTTCTTAAGTCTGAATGGTTAAGCTTGTTACGTTTCTGAGTTGGCTTTTACGTAAGTGCATGATGGATGAATGTTAGACTTAAGTGCGTGTTGGGGAAACCGCTCAAGTCCCAGCGCCCCTTTGAGGCGCCGGCGCAACACCAGCGCAGCCCTCTCCAAAAAGAAACGAATGAGGAAATGACGCATCGTGAATGCACTTAATGTAGCCATGCAACCGGCCCTCCCAGTCGCGCTGTTGACAGCTGTCTATAAATTGGATTCCAATCAACAGTCGAGAATAGTCTTTTGTCTATAACCATCTGCATTCCTACATTCTCTCTCTCAAGTGACATTGTTGTGTGGAGTTTTTGTGTTGTTGCCCTAACCCTAAAAGTAAAAATCTTTCAAAGAATTTGATTTCCTCGACTGCAAACAACAACAAAAATCTCAAAACTATCCTTAAGTCTCACTAATCTTAGCAGGTTTTAATCAAATGATGAGACACCATCGTCAAGCAAGAGCGCTCGCCCTCTCTCCTCTCTCTTAGCGTGCCCACATGAATAAGCCACATGCCAATTCCTGCCTGTATAGCCAGTTCAGGCAGCCAAGAACTGATGCCGAAAACTGGCTTTTGCCCACGTGGGGCAAATTTGTGTGCAAGTTTTTAGCACTCCAGTTCCTCAGTGTGGCTGCAAAACCAGGAACTGCTTTTTTGCACAGAGGCACCTAGCCGAGGCACCCAGTACCTAGTTCTTGGGTGCACAATGCTTCTTGGTTTCCAAGGGAGGCTCGAACTTGGGACCAAAGAAACTTTGGATGCCAAGTTAACCAACTAGGCCAACCCCTTTGGGCCTTGGGTGCACAATGAGGAAATTACCTGATGTGGGCATGGTCTCTATCTCTCGGAATTCCATCCCAACTACTTTGTGACAGCCATGGACGGGCGATAGAGCAGCTCCATCACAACAGCCAGCCTTGGGGAGGCAACGGCTGAGAGAGGTGAGGTGATGGCTGGATTTATGCAACCCACAGAGGCGGCCACCATGCAAAACAATCTTTTGCCAACTGAAAACAGCAAGCTCTCCTGATTCTTGCACGTCAGTTCCTGCCTGGACCAATCCGCATGCTAAGATAACACCATCACACCCAGTTGTCAAAAAATTGCTGCAGTTTTGGTCAACATTATTCAAAAACCCGAAATTTTAACAGAAGAATCAAAAGGTGGTGAGGAACACGTTTTATCCATCACAGCATGCATTCTGCCGCTTGTTGCTGTCATATAACAACGAACCCAGTCCAGGGACGTCGACCAGAGCCAGAATAGATTATGCTACCCACCTCAAGATTGGATGATCCAATGCCTTCTCTGCAAACTGCCATGTCTCCTGGTATGTATCTATGTCTCTCTTCCTTCCTTCCTTCCTGTCTTCTTTCTTTTTGCCACATTCTTTGAAATTTCAGTTCTAACAACTGAAATTTGATTCAATTCTATCTCACAATTCAATGTGAAAAGCAGATAGATGCAGCCTATTGCTGCTCAATCTGCATGAATAATTTCCTATTGCATTCGTATTGCACGTTTGTTTTTTTCTTGATCCATAAATCCTTCCAGTCGTATTTTGATTGTTTTTAGTTATTCAAATCGTTTCAGTTGATTGTTAAATAGTTTTCCGTGGTAAAGTGGTCTTTCTACTCCGCATGTTGTTCTTTGCCCTTACGTGAGTCCCATTGCTCTGTACACTGGTCGTTCTTCTGAAGAGAAGTCTAAGCCTGTACCGCAGGTCTTGCTTGCAAGGCCGGTGTTTGTACGAGTTCTTTGGGATGGAACAACGATGCTCGGAAGTTGGAAGAAAAATAGGGCTGGTAGTCACATATCCTTGCTTACACTGGGGCAGTCTATCTGTTTTTCTCTCTCCCTTTTCATCACTGTTTTTCTCTCTCCCTTTTCACGGTTGTTCTGGAACGGGAGCGTTTGGTATAGGGGAAGGCCCGAGGGCAGGGGCCTTCCCCAACGTAAAGCAACTCTAAAAAAATTTCTCCCTTCTAGATTTACCGCAGAGTTTTACTGCAGCCTTCCCGTAGCCGTAACCTTGAAGAGTTTTTACTGCTTCGTGTTAGCTATGGCGTGATCGGGCAAGCTGGTGAAACTCAGAAGAAGAAGAAGAGAGGGGGAATTCCCAATGCAGTGCTTCCCCAGAACGCCCCAGTGATTTCTTATTCGTAGCTCCGGATGCATCGGCCCTCCCCTCCGCCCCTGCCCCTGACCTAGCTCGTGCACCTGCCCCAGGCCCCTCTGCTGCACACCACCCATCTATGGCGCCGTGGAAGTTGCAGATTTTGTCTCACATTGGCTAATTATGGTGGCTACAGTGAAATTGCGGAGCTTTTGGTAAATCTAACAACTTTTGCTTGGGATATGGGAAAGCTGATGAATGAAGGCCGTAAATTTAATCTTCTAGCTCCGAATGATCATGCCATAGATCACATCAATGCATAGCAGCTGGAGAGATAGACGCCTTGCTAATGTACCATGTTCTTTCAGAGCATCAGACTGAAGAGAGCTCGTATACTACTGTGAAGAGAGTTACAAGAGAGCTTGTATATGCTACAGGATTTTATATCCAGACACATAAAACTTACAGATTTTTTACAGAATTTTTAGAGCTGTTTTTGCATAATTTACTGATTTTTTTACTGTAAGTAAAAGTTTGTTACATAAGGTAATAATTTTCTGGTTACCATAAGTGAAATGTTTTACTGTTGATAAAAACATCTGTCATTCTTTACCTCTGGTAAAACAATTTTTTAAGAGGAACCTTACAGAGTGTAAGGTTCCTCTGATGTGTGAAGTTGTTACAGCTGTCATATTCTTCCAATTAAAGTTATCTCAAAATACAAAGCAAATTCTTTTAGAGTGCTTTACAGACAGCCGAATGTTGTCCAAAACACATTTGAATTTTTATTATTATATGATATATAATAGTTAAAACTGTTCTGGGACAGCGTTCCGGTCCAAAAACCTGGAATGTGTTTCAGAACGCGAGTGGGCATTGCAATTATGATACACACACACACACACACACACACACACACACACATCATGGTTTTGGAATGAGTTCAGGGAATGCTGCCCGGAACGCACTTTTTCCTTTTTCTTTTGCAATATTGGGTTCAAAATGCAGAAAATTCGATGGTAATTTCTCGAAATTTTTTTAAGGTACTATTAGCTATACAATAGCCATTGAAATTCCTTGAAAGCCATTGATATTACCCTAGTTTACTAGTCATATTGCCTATTTTTATGCATTGTACTGTATGAGCCTATCTTTGCCAAATATTATGTACTGTATTGCTGATTCACATCTTCCTTGAAAGCTTTTGAAATTGCCAGAATGTTATGGAAAGCCAACAAGGGTGTAGGGTGTTGAAATATAATGCGTATTTTGCCCCTTTTGGCTTGTATACTTGTAACTTGTAAGTTGTGCATATTAATGTACATATAGTACACACTACTTATGCTAATTAATCAAGTAATGACAAGTAGGTTAAAGACCCATGTGGGTCTAGAGCTAGAGTAGGAAAGACGCCAGCTCTATGTTCCATGCTATTGGTGGCTCCTCTAGACCTCATAGGCCTTGAGGGGTTTTCACGCCCTCCTGCTCTTTGAATAACCATTATGTTAAATGAGTTTAGAGTTCTCTCTCTCTTGCTTTTGTCTTCTACTCCATAGCTGGTTTTTTGAAGCTTTCATGCTGTGCTTTCCATGTTGTTAAGATACTCCATAGCTAGGCCTTGGATTTCAACATGGTATCAGAGCAGGTTGTGGTACCTGTGATGTGGGAAAGCTAGGACCAGATTTTTGATCAGTTTTCAGAAAAGTTCAGGACCAGCCAACCTGAAATTTGGGTGCCCTCTCTGTGGGAGCATCGGATTTCTATGCTACCTAGACCGTTGGAGTACTGTTGGCAAGGGGAGTCTTTTGACCCAAAAAATTTATATTCTGGAACAGAATTTTCAGCACATGTTTGAACCAGCCAGGGCTGTAGGAGGGCGATTTCTCCAGTGGGGACTTCGGTGCAAGTGCTAATTGGATCTTGGACAAGGGCTAGGACAGCCATATAGGGGGATGGTTTCAAATCCAAAAGCTGAGGGTTATTGAGCAAGTGGCTGCATAACCTAGTTGGGTGCAAATTCCAATTTACCTTCTGTGCATTATTTCTATCCAGTTATGACTAGTCTTTCAGAGAGCATTCTGAGTGGAGCCTGCTGGCTTGATGGCACTAATTTTAGTGTCTGGCAAGATCAAGAACATTCTAGAAGATAAAGAATGTTGGAAGCTTATGACAGGTGAGGAGCCTGTTCCAACATCAAAACTTGAGCTCAAGGACTATATCAAGAGAGGGGAAAAAGCACACAGAATCATCAACATGTCTGTAAGGGATAATGTTATTCCTCTAATCAGGTCAGCCAAAGGGCCTAGAGATGCATGGCACATTCTTTGTGCATTGTATGAAACAACAAATACAGCTAGACTTCTTTACTTGAAGAACAAGCTGTATACCCTCAGGATGGAGACATGGGAGTTAGTCAGTGACCATCTTACTAAGATCCAGGATCTTAGATATATGTATCAATGGGTAATTTGGGGCTAAATTTTTTTCTCTATAACAAACTTCTTTGTTGATTATTTGAAAAATTTCCCAACCGTTAATCGATCAAGCATGTTGATTGTCTTAAGTTTCTCTCTCTAAATAGCATATTCTCTCTCAAATATGGTGCTTTTGTTTTTTTGAATGCGGCCTTGATACCAAAAGTATGAAGGTCGCTCCACGGCTAGCCAATGATGAGAATGAAGCTTTGCCTCCTCACTTTAGATGATTATTGAAGTTCTTTACTTGTTATTCTGGTGTCTGGTCACATGGCCGACTAAAACCTTAAGCCATGCTATGTGTCTCTGGCCCATTAGGCATGGTGTAATACCAAATATGATCACTCTTCCTCCACATGGCACACCAATGGACTTAACCAATATTGTGGCTTCTTGTCACATCTTTGATCAACTCTGACCTTGACAGGCTCAAGGTGTTTCAGCTTGTGACAAACTTGGCCTAACTTTTACCAGGTTGATAGTTGTGGTGATTGGCCATCACTGTACTTATGGTTGATTGGCCATCCATGATAATTATCCTCACTTGTATCTTTGACAACTTGTTAGATAGGATCAAGGTGTTTTTGCTTATGACAAACTTGCCCTAACGTTTACCAGGTTGATAGTCGTGCTGATTGGTCATCACCATAATTATGGTTGTTTGGCCATCCATGACAATTATCCTCACCTGTATCTTTGACAACTTGTTAGATAGGCTCAAGGTGTTTCTGCTTGAGACAAACTTGGCCTATCTTTTACCAAGTTGATAATCGTGGTAATTGGCCATCACCATAATTATAGTTGATTGGCCCCATGATAACCAATCCAGTTAGGGTCATGTTAGTAACACTTTTTTGGCGAGTTTCCTTTGCACAACAAGTGTAAACATTGTCTTTTTGTGAGGTAGGTAGAATACGATTGGGTTTTTTTTGAGCAAGTTTCAAGATTACCAGCCGATTCAAACCGGCTAGCTCGGTTCAAATCGGGGAATAGTTCGAACCTTTTTTTTTCCTTCTTTTTTTTTCCTTTTGGGGGGACTAGTAACTTCTAAATTCTAACAATCTTGAGCAGTGAATCAAGAGTCAGGATTTCTGACTCAGGACTTAGGAGGAGTCAGGAGTCTGGACTTAGGAGTCATGACTTAGGACTCAAGAGTCAGATCGAACTCCAAATTTTGGAAGTAACGGCCCTAACTTGAACTGTCATACTAGTAAATAAATATGTATTATTTCATAGATTGGGGACTCTCATAACTTATGCACTCGCACTTCCAAGCTCCATGGGTCAACTGTTAAACCCAGCAAAAAAATCTAAGGTTTCAAAATTCAAATGTTTGATTGCCACAACAAAGGAATTGGGAAAAATTGATTTCGTGGCCTGTATTTGCCTAGAATTATGAATAGATACTTGCATTCTTCCAATACTTGTTTAAACTTCAGTGTTGTGCATTTGTTTCAGCTTCTGATGAGATATAATTCACTTAGTACATACTACTTACATAATACATATCTAGCTTCTTGACATATGTGGAATGTACTATATAGGTCAAGACACTCTAATCCAAGGTGTGCTCAGACTGTAGACATTGCTGGCATTTGCAGACTAGCCACTGGAACTCACATGATTGCTTGCAAGACTCTGATGAGATATAATTCACTTAGTACATACTACTTACATAATACATATCTAGCTTCTTGACATATGTGGAATGTACTATATAGGTCAAAACACTCTAATCCAAGGTGTGCTCTAAGACTGTAGACATTGCTGGCATTTGTAGACCATCCACTGGGACTCACATGATTGCTTGCAAGACTCAAGTAACAAGTTGCTACAACATCTTCAAGCATAATCCATATGCTAGACACGTCACACCATTGACCAACATTGATTAAACTTAAAGCAAAAAGCAGCGAGCACTAGTTGTCAGTTGAAACTGGAAACTTGATTGTAGTCAATGGTCATCCATAACTAGGTTACAACCCAGCCACGTTAAAGGTTTAGGGTTATAGCTTTTAGTAAGTTGTAAGTTGTAACTATGCTTGGCATTTGCAGCTTTAGCCTCAGAGTCTCTCTCTCTCTCTCTCTCTCTCTCTCTCT
This sequence comes from Diphasiastrum complanatum, assembly GCA_029204225.1. NCBI lineage: Eukaryota > Viridiplantae > Streptophyta > Lycopodiopsida > Lycopodiales > Lycopodiaceae > Diphasiastrum > Diphasiastrum complanatum. Next base: position 12,892 of record MU832087.1, on the reverse strand, counting down.
CTTTTATTAGAACTTTCAATAATGAGCACACAATGCACATTATTGCACAATTAAACTAGCAATACTTCAAAGTTGAAAGTTCAAACTTCAATCAGAAACACAAATTAGAAGTTCCAATGCTCAGGAGTGATGAGTCACAAAGTCAAGACTCAAGACTCAAAATTTAAATCATTAGAATCATTGATGCATGAAATCAAAATGCTAAAACTTAAAATTGATATTAGATAATCATTTCAATGATGTCGGTCTTCAGAATCCATATGTGTCCACTGTCAATGTCTGATGATATGTAAATACTAACCAATGACTCATGAGTATTATCTAGACTCTAATCTCTCCTAGCTCTAAGCCCCTTTTGAGCAGGTGTTGTCGAGACTACTGTAGTCTCCTCTCGAACATTAGGGACGAAGTCCTCATCGAAGGCCGAGGTAGGATGCCCCTCATCCTCACTCTCATTCTCATCCTCATGACCTCAGACCTCTCCTCTGAGGACGCTGACCCTGACAATGCCTCAGGCTCAGACTCATCATCAAGGTCGTGAGCACGAGAGCTCGTATCCTCTCCTGCCCTCCTCCTACGCGTTGCTCGAGTGGCAGGTCCTGCACACAAGGATTGACAAACATATTACTGGCCACAAATTACAATAATCAATTCAAAATTGTATTTCAAGTATGAAGTGTCAACCAAGTAGTAAGTACTAACCTCTAAGAACATGCAAATAGCCTACCAGGTAGGTACCAACTGTTACGAGCACATAACCAATGCCGAACCCTAGAGAAAACAGGAGGACAGATACCATAGTGAGGGTCGTGTCCAGCGTACACGAGCAACATGGCAAGACAGTGTGAGTAGTGTGCCCCGACATGGTCCATAGCCATGGCGGGCCTAACACAGCCTAGGGACCCTGTCAGCAGGATAGGGCCCCACGTTGGTTCCCGACGTGCAGTCGGCCACATCAGTGCCATGTGGCCGACACTTGGCAGTATGCATGCTAGCAGTCCTCACACTGGGCTAGGAGGGGCTTACTCCATATCAGGTGAGAGTGAAGCTCCTCAGAAACGCCCATCGCTCATACAGCCCTTAAAACCAGAAGATTTTGAGAAAGCCAAACAAGAACGTTTGTGCTTTGTGTGCATGGGCAAGGGACACACAGTCAGATAGTGCCCCAAGGGGCCTTTCACTAAAGAAGATAAGAAAGACAAAAAACAAGCTCATCTTGTTCAGACAGTAAGTTTCCCAAGTGACTCGGCAACTTCCGAGATCAAAGTGTTTCATGAAGACCATGAACACTGTTGCCAACTAACCTCTGCAATGCTAGCGAGACCCTTCAGCTTTGGGCCGCATGACCTAGTACGTATGCATGGGAAAGTTGGTAACCAGTCAGTCAGAGTCATGGTTGATGATGGGGCAACCCATAATTTCATCAACTACACCCTAGTTAAAAAACTCAGACTTCCAGAAGTACCTAGTCAGCATAGGTACCTAGTTTCATTAGATAAGGGTGAAGACAAAAAAGTTTGGGAAACCATGGTAAGTAATTTAAATCTTGGTATTTAGGGGTATCAAGATGAAATAAACTTTCAGATAATGCACCTAGATCGCGCAGACATTGTTCTCGGGAGAGCTTGGCTCTACAGCTTAGGACCTTCCCTCCACATAAATTATCAGGAGAACACCCTCCGCTTTCAGCATAAAGGTTGAGAGATCCAGTTGCATGGAGAGCATGATGTCCCCAACAGCCCTATGGTCTGCAGTTCAGAGCTTTGTTAGCTAATCGGAGACGATGACCATCAGGTATTCTTATGTGACTTTCAGTTTATTCCAGAAGTTTCTATTTCTAGTTCTTTATGCAGAAAATTAGTAAATTAGAAACTTTGTTGTCTAATTTAAAGATGTTTTTCTTGAAGATACCTCCGTATCGGGTCAGCCGAACAGAGGATGAAGAAATAACTAGGCTGTTAACAGATTATCTTGGGAAAGGCCAAATTCAAACCAGTAGTTCACCATGGGCCTCACCAGTCCTTTTGGTGAAAAAAAGAAAGAGGGGTCTATGCGTCTTTGCGTAGATTACAGAGCACTCAATAAAGTCACAATCAAGAATAGATACCCAATGCCTCGGGCGGACGAGTTGTTTGATCAACTCGACGGGGCTAAATTTTTCAGCAAAATAGACCTCAGATCGGGATATCATCAAGTCCGTATAAAGTCGGAAGATGTCCCGAAAACAGCTTTTAGGACTCGTCATGGTCATTATGAGTTTAAAGTGATGCCTTTTGGGCTCACAAATGCTCCAACTACATTTATGACCTTGATGAACAGTGTCCTCAGACCATAGTTGGGTAAGTTTGTGGTCGTATTTTTAGATGACATCCTCGTTCACAGTAAAACGAGGAAGGAGCATCTTAAACACCTCATAAAGGTGTTTCGCCTGCTTAGAAAGCATAAGCTTTATGCTAAGAAACCTAAGTGTGAATTCTTCATTGAAGAAGTAGCTTATTTGGGTCACATTATCTCAGTAGACGGGATTAAAATGGACCCCAGTAAGGTCAAAGCCATACTCAGTTGGCTGAGACCTCAGAATATTTTGGAATTATAGATCTTTCTAGGTTTGGCGGGATATTACAGACGATTTGTCAAGGAATATGCTCAGATAGCAGTTCCCATGACAAATCTTTTTAAGAAGAAGGGAAAGGAGTTCATTTGGGAGTCCGCACAGCAGGAGAGCTTTGATGCTCTCAAAACAGCCTTAGCTACAGCACTAGTTCTAAAAGTCGTTGACCCCAATCAGCCATTTGTGGTCGAGATGCTAGCGACTTTGTAGTTGGTGCTGTACTAACTCAGAGTGGACGACCAGTTGCGTTTGAGAGTAAAAAACGTGAACCAGCAAAGACTAGGTATAGTGCCTATGAAAAGGAACTCTTCGCCATAGTTCATGCCCTTAAGACTTGGAGGCATTATTTGTATGGTGCCAACTTTGAGGTCTTGACAGACCATGAAAGTCTTAGATACCTTTGCAATCAGCCTGAGCTCAGAGGTCGGAAAGCTTGTTGGGCTGAGTTAATGCAAGAGTTTGATATGTCTATCAGATATAGACGGGGGAAATTCAACACAGTAGCAGATGCACTTAGTAGAATGCCTATGATAAACGAGCTGAGTTTTACTCAGATTCGTAGTGATTTACTCGAGTCCTTGAGAGGGAAGTGCCAGCATGATGCATTCTTCTCTACTATCTGGAACTCAATCCAAAGCAGACAGTTATAGACTCCAGAACTAGTTCTCGGGGCTGGTGCCAGTTTATCCAAGAATACGGCAGCTTCCGTTGAGGATGATGATGAGTCCGAGTATACGTCAGATGACGTTGAGGATTCTGAGCCTGTATTACCCAAGCAAACCCCAGTGGTTGAGGGTCAGTTCACTCAAGGATTCAAATGGAAACAATATTCCATTCAAGATGTGTAGTCCTATATGAGTGTCATGACAGTCCTAGTGCGAGGCACCCAGGCATTCAAAAGACCTATGAGCTTCTTCGTAGGCAATTTTTCTGGCCCAGTATGAAAAAGGACGTCCAGCAATATGTAACCAGTTGCCAGAAATGTCGAGTAAATAAAGCAGAGCGTTTGAGGGCAAGAGGGTTGTTACAGCCCTTAGATATACCAGCTGGTAAATGGGAGAGTATCTCCATGGATTTTATAGTAGGCCTGCCTAAAACCCAAAAGGGTAATGACGCTATATGGGTCATAGTTGACCGTGTGACCAAATTGGCTCACTTTATTCCTACCAAAACAACCGTTAGAGCTCCAGAGTTAGCGAGGTTGTTTGTAGATGGGCTATTTAAATTGTACGGTCTACCTTCCGGCATAGTCAGCGACCGGGACAGTAAGTTTAATGGAAATTTTTGGAGGGCAGTATTCCATCATCTCCATACTAAACTTAATATGAGTACTACCGACCATCCACAGACGGATGGTCAAACAGAAAGAGTAAATCAGGTGCTGGAGGATATGCTTCGTGCATACGTCAGCAAAAAGCAAACTAATTGGGCGGAGTATCTCTCGATATTAGAGTTTTCTTATAACAGTACCAAACATTCAGCTACGGGATACAGCCCATTTATGCTGATGTATGGTTTTCAGCCACGCTCACCCACAACTATAGGGTTTAAACAAGAAAAAGTTGAAGCAGCCAGAAACTTTTTAGAAGACCTAAACCAGATGATAAAACATGCTAAGCGTAGCATTAAGCAATCCCAGGATTGAGCCAGGCATTATGCAGATCCACACAGACGGGATGTGTAGTTCTCCGCTGGTGAGAAAAGTCTAGTTGAGAGTCCCAGTTGACTCTAAAACCCTCAAATCAGGAGTGTGTGCTAAGTTGTCTCCTAGGTATTGTGGTCCTTTTACCATCAATAGGAGACTAGGCGAGGTCAGCTATGAACTAGAACTCCCACACAGTAGTGAAGTTTTTACAGTTTTTCATGTAATTCAATTATGAAAAGCCCTAGCCAGATCAGAAAATCTGGTAGGGGACAGTGTTCTAGTTCTCCCGTTGGATTCTCAGCAATCTCCACATGAACCAGAGGAGATTCTTGATAGTAGAGAGACGCAGACTCGTCATACTCTATACCGAGAATATCTAGTCAAGTGGAATGATCAGCCTGTTGAGAATGCCACTTGGGAAAGAGGCAGCGTCCTTCGCAAGATTTTTCCAGACTTTGTCTTAGAGGACCAAGACGGTTCTTAAGGGGGAGGGAGTGTTACGAGCACGTAACCAGTGCCGAACCCTAGAGAACACAGGAGGACAGATACCAGAGTCAGGGTCGTGTCCAGCGTGCACGACCAACATGGCAAGACAGTGTGAGTAGTGTGCCCCGGCACGGTCCATAGCCGGGCCTAACACAGCCTAGGGACCCTGTCAGCAGGATAGGGCCCCACGTTGGGTCCCGACGTGCAGTCGGCCACGTCAGTGCCACGTGGCCGACTCTTGGCAGTATGCATGCTACCAGTCCTCACACTGGGCTAGGAGGGGATTACTCCATATCAGGGAGTAGGCAAGGTTGGGTGGATCAGTTAGTGTTTGCCCTACTGTGGTGTTAGGATCTCTTACACCAACCTACCAGAAATTCTCACTTGCCCTTTGCATAGCCTCCTCATGGAGGAATGCATACACATCCTCCTCGTCAAAAGTTGGCTATTAAAGTTGCCATTTCATGTAAATAATAAAATGTAACTACTTACAATGGAAAATTGCAATGATCGTCCCACATGGATTGCATTGTGCAGTATATTACCCTCTCTCAAATGTGTGGGCCCAGTGGAGAACTCCATGGTCTCCTGCTTGAATATATGTAGCTCATCCAAGAGCTTATCGTACTCATATACATTAGGATAAACTCACCAGAATCATGGTTAGATTTGATAGTCTCATCCCTTCCAAACCAAGGGTGTGGTTATTGCAGAACTTGCCTTGTACATGGTTCAAGCATTTATACATGAAAAGTGTGATCTTATTTTGGGAATCAGACAGCTGATTATAACTGTCTACACTTTTCTTTTTGCAGTATAAAAAAAGCTTTCCTTCTGCAGATCTAAGTTCTAAAATTGTGGTTTTTCTGAAAGGCATCAGCTTTTGACTTGGTTATTTTGCGTCAGGGCTCCGAATGCAGCAAACTTGATCCTGGGGCTAAGTAAAGAACACAATGGATCCTCCTTGACTGTGTGAGCAGACAGTTTAGATTCAGCTTACATCTAGCTATAATCAGCATTCTTGTGCATATTGCTGTACATGTCTGAGAATCTGGAAGAAAAGCCAAGTATGTTGTATGGTCATCCAAAGCACATAGAAAAGCAGTACTCTTATCCACGCATATATAGGTTCAACTTTTGTGGAAGCGAGGCATTTGAAATATTGTTGAAAGTTCTGACCTACTTGGTGGTGTGCAACACAGTTTAGGAACAGTAACAAAATTTGATCAGGTTATAGAAGAAGTTCTGTCAAACAGAGCTCAACTGCAGAATACATGGAAAAAATGTTTGATGAATAATGAATGAGAGAAATTCATGTGATGCTTTCAATCTGCTTCTGCAACTTCTCTTGGATGGTCTGCAAATGGCATCCCGTCAAAAGTGAGCTTTCACGATACGATGTTGACAATGTTTGCATTTTTGCCATATCGATTAGTCTTTTGAGGATATCCTAGGTGAGTTATCCAAGTAAGTGCATAATGAAGCTGCACAATGCCTGCAAATTCTGGCTCATTGGCATTCACCTTGTGTCACATGGAACCAATTATGCTGATGTAAACTTTATAATAGTACAATTGCCTGGTAGTGCATACAATTTCATCATTACTCAATCTAAAGTACAAAAAATTTACATGAATATTTTCCCTCCTGTGATCTGAGAGAGACACAGGCACAGGTACCTGAGAAGATGTACATGTACCTCTATTCAAGTATCCCAGTGTGATGGATTGCGGGACCACATTGGCTCTCTAATAAAAGTGCACAGTAAAATGAAGTAACCATTGAAATTTGCTCACTTCTCACAGCTGTGTAATTCCATTGAGAATAACATGATTAAGATACATCAGTGTATCTCTTTAAGCACACTTTGGATTTTGAGAATTGGAAGTCTTGCCTCTAGGCTCTTCCATGACAATCTAAAGCACGGGACTAAATTTGACCCGGCTTTTGTATTTTGGACTCACATGTTTATCGATGACTGAAGCTCTTTAAATTTCAAGATTGGAATTCCAATCTGATCAAAAGAAAAGAAGATTCTCCCACTTTAAAAGTATAAGGAGCCAACGTTGTCACCTTATGGATAAGATATTTTTTCAAAACCAATTTCTTGGCAAAATGTAATTCTACTGGAGTGAAAATCTGTTCTGCATTTTTGCAAAACTCAAGGTTGCTTGCTAGTTCTATGCAGCATTCAATATTTACTCTGCTTGTGTATGTAAGAACTTCCTCTACATACCACCATTCTATAGGAGAATGACTTGTAGTTTGTGTAGTTAGGAATTGAAAAATAGGATCAGATTCTCTCCAAGACTTTTTACATGAAAGAGTCCACAATGCCAACAATGTCAACTGATACATGCTACCCATCATTTATGGTAGGTTAACTTTGGTACTGAAAGTGATAGATTGAAACCAGTGTTTTAGAATAGGCAATGATGGCCTCTAGTTTTGGCTAGTGTATAATGCTAGCATTGTTGTTGAATTCCTTCAAATAAATTCCACATCAAACAAAACTAGTTACAACTTGTCTAATTTTGTTTTACAAAACTTCAGAATACTGCACTGACACAGACAATATGTACATAGGCATAGAAATTACAGGTGGCAACATTGCATATGCTACAAAAATTGCCACTAGCATGCCACCAACTTACAAACTTTCAGGAGGCAAGACCAGAGATGTACAACAGTCAATGAATGATGGTAACAAAATTCGGGGACGTCAATGAAGCTCGACCCCACTTAAGAAACTGTTCCAGTTATACATGACAAAAAGCCTTACAAGCATGAGTGAGACAAGTAGGAGCATGGAGAGGCTTTTCAGTCTACATATATTGTCCATAACATCCAAATTTTGGAAGTATGGTTAAAAGCGTTAAGCTGTTTGTTGTTTTCAGAAATTCTCCTAAAAGAACCGCTTCTGGTAATAGGTGGGACTAACACATAAAGCTTGATGATGTGGATCAGAATTTTTGCCAAACATATTATGAATGACACTCAAATTAATGAGTAATGATCTCCTTGGTGTTGCATCCCCTAACAATGACCGGTCAATATTTCAAAGTTCACCTTGAATACTGCAGAAAGCAAAAGAATTGAGCTTTTTTGCATTCGATAATTCAGTCTGTTAGCCCAAATTAGGATCTCATTCTTTGAGGGCCATGTGCTGTTGAGATAGGACATGTATTTGAGCTTGTTGGGTAATGAACATATAGGGTAAGATGCGATATGGGGCAGGGGAAGGGGTTGCCAGTAGTAGATGATCCTATCTTCATTAGTAGGAATGAGAGGAATTGGGGACGTGAAGAGGCCTATAGACAACAAATTAGCTTCTTCTGTTATGAGTTATGAAGGGAACTGGAGGTCTTCCTATGTCTTTAAGAAACTAATGCTAATGGTTGAGCACCTTAATGGACATTCAAAAAATTGGTTTCAGACCCTTTTTTAAGCAAGGGCTAGCTTTGAGGCCGAAAAGCTTTCAGCACATTATGTTTTCTCTACCAGTTTGATCATTTATGTTTCCAGAAAATAAAACAGAGTAAAACATAATTCATTAGAAGTATTAACCAAAACTTTGAGATAATAAGGACTCCCTAAATGACCATGGTTGCTGATAAGAGCTTCACGGTTGGAAGTTTGGGGGCATTAACGACCACAAGCAAAGGACGATGGAAAGTCAAGTTGTCCGAGTGTAATCAGCCCTCTGAGTAGTGACTACCCTAGCCTATTAACATATATAAGTCAAAATTTCAATACATGGTTCTTGGATGCCCACCCAATCTACCATCCTTGTTTAGGAAATGTCAAGGCCTAGTTGAGCAGATTTATGTTGTCCCGCAAAAAGCAATTAAGTACTGTTATTGTAACTTTTGTGGTAGACCATGACCAATAGTTGAGCATAATTATCCTAGAAGCCTGTGCCAAAACAAAGGAATTCCAACAAGTCAGTGTTAAGTTTAGGGCATCCATAACCCATGTGATACATTTTCTTAGAGTGAGAAATAAACTAACCACTCTGTACGATTGCATTTCAGATTTGAGCCTAATATTGAGGAAGAATAGGGGTAAATTTTTAACAAGAATAATCTGTTTGAGAATTGAGGATTTGTCCAGAAAGGTGAGATCACCTGCAACAAATTTGGGACCAGGTGCGGCTTGTAGTAGGAATAGGTTTGATAATTCTACAAGTGTCTGTTGTTTGAAAGGCTGAGATAAAGAGTTCATTTGCAATGGTTAAAAGGAGCAAGGAGGGTGAACACAGCCTTGCCTTATGCCACTTTGAATCTTAAAGGGTTCAAAGAGCAAGCCCTTGAAGTGAAAAAACAGAGGAGGCCTAGAGGGCTTTGTGAGATACCACTTCTATTGACACCACAACATAGTACCCCAAGAACCGTGGGGTCTGAGAACCGTGGGGTGAACTGTACCACTGTTCATGAACTGTGGCACGGTTCATCCATAGAACCCACGGTTCCTTGAACCGTGGTACGGTTCCTCAAGGAACCATGGTACGGTTCCTCTATTTAATCAAATAATTAATTATTTACCAAATTCACAGATTTCACATGATGTACAGATGATTTGACAGATGATACAGATGATTTGAGTCATTTGACAGATGATACAGATGATTTCACAGATGATATAGATGATTGACAGATTTCACAGATGATTTCACAGAATTCACAAATTTTTTTGGCCCTTTTTTTGCATATTTTTGGATTATTTTTGGGGGGGGGAAACTAAGAAAAAAATTAATTAATTCATTAATCAATATGGTTCACCACGGTTTTGGGCAAAAAAATTTAAGAACTGTACGGTTCTCAGAACCGTGGTGAACTGATAACGGTTCATTAACTCTATGGGTTCATCATAAATAAATAATAAATTAATTAATGTTTGATTAAATTTGAACAAAAATAAAATAAAAAATTAATCAATTAATTTATAACTACACGGTTCACCAAGGTCTGGCCAAAAAATTTTGAGAACCGTATGGTTCACTGTACGGTTCTCAGAACCGTGGTGAACCGCCCACGGTTCATTAATTCTATGCACCACGTGAATCTATAGTCCCCACCAATTGTGTCCTTATCATAGTTGCAGCGAATCACGATTCTCTGCACTGAATCGTTGTCAAGAATCGTTCAAAAAAAAATCAGATTTATGCATTTTCAGGCCTCCTCGCGGACAGAGCCAGGTATAAATTCATATTCATACAGTTTTAATGTAAGCAGTTTAATATCAGCAAGTATTGCAAGTTAGCTCTCTATCAAGCTTTAAGCTTGAACTCTCTTGAGCATTCTAGCTCAATTTCAGAGTTATATCTTAGAGTTGCGCTATTGCTTATCATCATAGCTGCCCATTTATCAAACTTATCCTCAATTACTCAGAGATAGCTTAGAGTGCGCAGTTTCTATCCGCTAATGTTCTGTGCTCATTAGCATCTGATTTCGTTTTTCTGAATCAATACTATCTTTTATTGCGTTCAGAATGCGTGCATCTTTATATTTCCTTTGTAACTGATAAAATTGTCTAAGAATTCAATACTCCATGTTTGGCTTCATAATTACTTAGTATCTAGCAATTTCAAAGTTAGTTGCTAAAGATTGAATGTGATTCCCATCACTACTGCTTTGTTCAATTTTTGATAGGCGTAGTTGTCAAGGATCTGACTAGCAGTATAGTTAGCTAATTTGCAAGCAATCTAACATCAATCAGATAAACAGTAAAGAGAGATCACACACCAACTAAAGAGAACACTTCTAAACTATATTTACAAAAGAGACTGAAAGATATATATACACAGTCTAATTTTTGTGGGGTACCGCTGCATGGCAGTTCGGTCCCCGTTACGGGATGCGTGTCCCAACTTACACTACGTGTATCGTCAAACTGGTACACATGCATACTATTACAAAGGCAGTAAAAAGTTCAAAATCACTGCTAGACACGGAAAGTCATAAACTGTGAGAGAAACTTGGGCTTACTTATTCTAACAGGTCATGCAGTAGAAGTACAAAGTTTCCACTACGATTATCTAACCTATTTTCGACATGGTTAACTCTTACTAGAGTTATCACTATGTTGCTGCAAGAAGATAATAGAAGAAGTCAAGACACGTCGTGTGCTTCCTCCTCTCAGGCTCTATATTTCAACAAAGGCTCTAAGCGACAGAAGTAGAAAAGCTCCAAGAAGGCTGCAACGAATCAGAAGCCGACTCAAAGTCAAGAACAATCATCGAATCCACAGTTGAAGAAGAAGATGTTTTGCAGGTATTGCAAGCGCAATAACCATGAGATCAAGGACTGCGGAATTCTCCAAGTAAAAACTGCAGCCAAGCAACTTGATCAACAAGCAAACGCAGTCTCATCATCTCCCCAGGTCGAAGTGGATGAAGGCGCATTTATGGTCAAAGATCAAAACACATTTTTGGATGACTCATGGTTTCTGGATTCTGGAGCAACTCAACATATGACCAATCAACGTGAGATCTTCAACTCCTACATGCCTTACAACACGAAGATTTTTGTTCATCTTGGTGACAATAGTACTCACACTATTGAAGGTGAAGGTACTATAAGATTGCGATTCCAGCACGATCAATTCAAATTACTATAAAAAGTCTTATATGTTCCTAAACTTTCTACAAATCTATTATCCGTAAGTAGAATTACAGATTTAGGTCATAAGGTCTATTCAAATCTAATCAATGCAAAATTATTGATAGGAGTAATAAGATCCTTGCACTCCGCAAGAGGCAGAGTTACTTATATAGATTGGCACATTGTTATTCTGAGTCTAGTCAAGCCTTGAAAACCTCTGTTTTAGTCAATAAAGCATTACTATGGCATTATCACTCGAGACACGTGAGTCATGCATCTATTTTGAACATGTCCAGACAATCCACGATTCTTGATCTTGACTATCCTTCTGGTAAGGTCGAAATCCCTGTATATCATAACTGTATTTTTGGAAAGAAGGCTAGGATTCCTTTTAGATCAAACCATATGCATGCGGCAAAAGGTCTGCTAGATGTTGTTCACACAGATATATGTGGACCGATGCAAACTCCTTCATTGTTAGATGCAAAGTATTTTATTACTTTTATTGATGAGTTTTCTAGAGGGACAGTTGTTTATTTCATTAAACAAAAATTAGAGGCTTTCATCAAATTCAGACAATCCAAGGACTATGCTGAGAATCAAACTGACAAACGAATCAAAGCTCTGAGGTCAGATAACGGGGGAGAATACATCTCCAACAAATTCAAGAAGTACTGCCTCAACAACGGCATTGAGCAACAATATATTACCTACTATTGACCTCAGTCAAATGGTCTTGCTAAGAGAAAGAACAGAACCCTAGTTGAATCGGCAAAGTGCATGTTATCACATGCGACACTTCCGAAGTCCTTCTGGGCTGAAGCTGTTTCAACAACAACCTATATTCAGAACATATGTTCTACTAAAGGCCTCTCAGACAAAACACCATTCGAAGTTTCGACAAGTACCAAACCTTCTTTATTAAACTTATGAGTTTTTGGATGTACTGCCTTTGCGCAGATGCCTCGTGATCTCAGGAAGAAGCTCGACTTCCAGAGTATCAAATGTGTTTTCATCAGCTACACTACTTCAGATCAAGCCTACAAGTTGTTTGATCCTATTGAGTCAAATATATTCACTAGCCGGGATGTCATCTTTATAAAAGATCAGTTTCAAGACCTCAAAGGAAAGGGCAGTTCTTATGTAGCCGACCTGTCAGATTCTCCTGACGGTTTGAACTTTCCACTTCCGCAAGCGACTATTCCCATTGAAGGTCCAAGCTCTTCTACTTCCGATGAAAAACAAATCAACGACGGGTCAGAAGATGATGATGTTGCAGTTTAGCAAACCATAGTATGATAGAAACGATCAACTTCCTCTATTATCCAGAAGATCTTCAAGAACCAGCAGACCACCCAACCGGTATATCAACGAGTCTGCAGCCTACCTTGTTCAGGAACCGACGTCTGTTGAAGAGGCACTCAGTCAGCCTGATTTCGATCTCTGGAAAGAAGCTATGGATAAAGAGTATTCATCTCTTATCAAGAACCAGACATGGACGATTGTCAAATTACCTGCTAGCAAAAATGTAGTTGATTGCAAATGGAT